>JAWWEN010018947.1:0-19864 GCA_035582955.1 Sycophila texana | reverse complement strand
TTTTTTTTATAGTTCCAGTTTGTCCTCGCTTTAGGGAAAACTATAGTAATTTTTAATGGAAAATTTTTCTCCGTGAAACAATTCTCGAAATAAAAATAATCGAAGAGTAATAAGAAAGCATTATGTGCCTTTTGTACGTTATTCCGCGTAAATTAATTTCGGAGAATCGGCCGCAGCGGTGCATTGCATTGAAAACGTTAAATTTGATTCGGAAAGTCTAACAATCGGCGCGGTTCGACAGGAAGGCGAAATAATGGTTTTGCATAACTGACCTTGGCTCTCGCATTTGCGCTTCTTGGTCGGTACATCGCCCCCTTCGTGTTGATCTACCAGTCTTTTCAGTTGTAGGTTCTGTGACAGCAGCTGAGTCTTCTGCTGTTCCAATTGATATATGTATTCGGCAGTCTGCTGTAGTATCGCAGCCTGAAATTAAAAAAAAAAAAATATACATATTAACACTCTTATACGTTGAAGTCTTAAATAATAAACAATTTTTTTTTTTGCATTATCTTCGCTTAAACTTTGAGGAACATAAATTTATTTTCACTTTATTAATTAATTATTCAGAGGAATAATTGAATATTTCCTTTTAAAGACGCTGTCTCTAAAAAAATGTAAGCATTAATGAAATAATAATTAATGAAGATTATAGAATCGGAGAAGCGAGTAAATGAGTTATTATCCTCACTCTTGAAAATACCAAAGCACGCACACCTGCTGCATCGTGTATTTCTACCACTATATTTAATTTAATAAAAAAAAAAATTAGACAGCTCGATGCACACCAGATGATACACATCGAAGCAAAAAACGTATAGAAAAAGGCGGTAACGAATAAGCACGCCGCATTGCTCCCAGGGATATCGCGGTCGGGCGCAGCGTGCACTGCGGTGCGGGATTCGCCGAAGTAACCGAGCGCGCGCACGCGAAACTTTCGCGGGACACAAAGACGGGCGGACGGTCGACGTTCCACCTTTTTTTTCCGCATCGCGCCGTAAACCGAGAAAAATCGAAGGAATCCTGGCGCGGGGGGGCAGTTTCCACCAGCCAACGTCGCGTCACATTATCGCGGAAAACAAGGGGTGCGGTCACATTGCGCTAATTCAAGGGGAAGGATGGATTACTTTTAGGTGTATCTCGGAAGAAATGCTTTTTAAGCGAGAAGCAGCGAATAGCGCGGTTCTATACTACACAGAGATAAATTCTCTATTAAAAAATTAGAATAATTATTGTTGGAAAAATTAGAATGGTTTCTTGTAAAATTTACTGTGTATCTATAAAAAATTTAGCTTATGACCTTCGTAAATTTTACTGGAAACTATTGTAATTTTTCCAATAATAACTATTGCAATTTTTAGTAGCAATGTATAAACGTTCTCGCTGACATACATTATCGGAAAAATTGCAATACTTTCATGTGAAATTTTTTATAGTTTCGAATAAAATACTATAAATTTAAAACAGATCGTTATAGCTCTAATAAATTTTGCATGAAATTGGAACTCTTTTCTCAATATTGAAATTATCTAGTATAAGCAAAATTTATCTGCAATACAGGCATTGCTTTTCGAACTTTTATCGGTTTGAATAAATAAATAGTCCGAAACGTTTTTAATATTATAAAAAGTAGTAAAAGTTCAATGTTACTCCTTCTTTTTATGAAATCAATCTTTGTCTGTAGGAGAAGTTTTGACGGAAAATAATTAACCGCTGCAACGCTTTAAAAAATTCTCTGAAAAACATTGCAGCAGCCTTTTAGTCGCGAGCGCAAAACAAAAAACGTGCATCCGAACGAAAAATAAGAAAAGTAAAAACAGGACTGTACGCAAAAAAAAAAAAAAAAAAAAAAACAGTGAGTAACGTACAATCATAATTTCACAATGTATACCAACAACAGGCACAAAGTAAGAAGGAAATCAGCGTGATGCACCCGCTCACAAAGGGTAGCTTGCGCACGCGAGCGATGCGCGCCCGGATTCCCCGAACTCGCACAAAAAGCCCAGTGACTCGCTAATAATAACTTCTGGTTACTCCGAAGGGAAGTCATCTCCCCTTCCCGCCCTCCTCTTCCTGATGAGCCGCTTCCCGATAAAAATCGCGAGTGTCGCGTGTGGGCCCACGATTCCTCCCGTTATGCCGGCGTAAACAACGGCGACCCTGAAATGAAAGAGAAAGAAAGGAAGAGAGGCCGAGACAAAGCGACCGGGGGCTAATTGATACGGGAACCAGAGCGAGCGCGGGGCTCGGATCACACCTGCCGGCAGGTGGTCCGGGCCGAACAGATGGCGCGCATCTCCGCGAGGACCCCTCGAAAGGAGAGGAGATGCGGAGGAAGACTGCGTGGCGGATTCTTCCCTACTACGCGTACGTGCAGGGGCTTCGGCTTTCTTTTCGCCATCCATTGGACCGGACCCCTCCGACTTTCTTTCCCCTCTTTGCAGCTCTCCCGCCTTTCTCGATGGTCGCTCCAAACGTCGTGAATTTTTTTTTTAAGTATGACGTTAGTTCGTGGATTCATTTCACTTATTTCATGATTTTTTTTTATTCTATCTTTAATTTAATGTGGCGTTTGAGATTTCTTTAATATTAGCCAATTCGCGCGCTTAATATACCTTTTGTACCCACTTATTTGTTAAATTTATTTTTTAACTTAACTACAGAACAGTTAAAATCAATTAAAAAATTAATAATTTAATCGCCAATCTGATAATTGTTTAGCATTTTAAGAAGGAATCCGATTGATTAAAGCATAAATTTCGGGTTTAATGAAGCTGAAAATCAAAATCTTTTGACGCCTATCTAATATTTCAATTTGATTAATCAAAAAAACTTGTTTGTTTAATATCATAAACAGATTAGTGCAAATAATATTAATTACTGTATCTTACTTTAAGTCTTAATCTCAAGTCTAAATATTGTTCTACTTTATTTTCAATCTCAATAATTCGATTATCGCTCGTACATTTAAAAAAGCACAAATTTTTTCAACGTCACAACTTAATTAAATTCATACGAAAAGCTTTTGAATTGTGGTATCATTCGACCGGTCCTTTAAACAAATTTGAAGACTTTTTTTTTTTAAGAAGGATCGTTTTTTGTAAAAGTCGTGATTTTGCACAGCATTCTAGGCATATTATATGCGCAGCATTTCGTGCCGCTTTCCTCGAAAGCTCGAATGTTTTTGTCGATTCCTTGTACACCTCTCGTTCTCCACAACTTCCTTGTATATCGCTTAGCTTCCTCGTAATTCCTTTCCATTGTTAAAAATCTATTTTTCGTGGCACGCTCGCGAAAAAAAAAAGAAATTGAAGGGGGAGCGAGCGCGCGTGGTTGGTCTTCGCTTCCTCTTTTGTCCCGCGTAACCACTGCGCCGCCGGCCGAACAATAATTTTTTCGCTTTTGCGTGCGTTCTCACGAAATCGATCGCGACGGTCCCGGGGAGACCCTCTCCCGAGAGATACACGTCGACCTCCCCTAAAACTAAAAACAACCAAAACTATATACAGTGTACGTAGAGAGCCGAATTCGCGGGTGCCGCTCGATTTCGCAGGTGCGTATAATTGCACCGGACGAAATGATGAAGGAAATCCTTGCACAAAATTTTTCCTCTCGCTCGACTCACCCTTTTTTTATTTTTTTCTTTCCTTTCATTTTTTAGACAGCGAAAAAAAAAGACAAAGTGAGGAACGCGAAGTTCGCGACGCTGGTCTGTCATTAGCGCTTGAACCGGGCGCAGTTTTTGGATCTGTAATTTTCGCAGCTCGCAAATTCGCGGCGAAGCGCCGAGGATGCAAAACACTGGCTTAGTAGACTTGAAAGTCGCGAGTAATCGTTTAGTTTTTGTAATCGTGAAGACGCACGCATAAGGAAGTCCTTGAAATTATAAAAACATTACATTTTAAAGAAACCGACGCAAAAATTGTGAAACTAATTATATAAGACACTTTTTTATTTACACATTCATTGCTTATGATAATTACGGTGAAAAAAAAAGTTGGATAAAGCTTTCCTCGTAAATGAAATAATGAATACAAAATCAATTCTTTTAATAATTAATAATGTGAAAGTGAATCCATTTATAAAAGCTATATAAGGAAAGACAAATTTTATTATTATCGGGAGTAGCAAAAAATAACTCGACGTGGACAAGTAAAAGTTGAAGCGAAAAATATTTCAAATGACATACCAGACGGTAATTACTGCGGAAAGTGAAGCTGATAAGAAAATAGAAACAGACGTAAGATAAAAAAAAGATGAGGATCAATATTTGACGTGCACAATTAATACACTTAAAATTTCAGGTAACAGCTCCTGGTAATGAAACGTACGACGAAGCAGGAGTCAAATTTCACAAACTCAAGACTGATCCTAATTACAAGCATACATTAATAATACCATTAGCAGTAACTTTCGCAGTATTACATGCATTCGCTCTTTATGGACTTTACTTAGTTCTCACATTTCAATTAAAATTAGCCACTTTTATATGGGGTAAGTTATTCTGTAAAATATAAAAATTAACAAATAAGATAATTAGCAAATGCTTTTTTGAAGGGACATTAATTGGCTTAGCGAGTGCCGAAGGAGTAGTGCTTGGTGCTCATCGGGGATTTTCTCACAATTCTTTCAAGATGAATACTGTTGGTCAGATTATGATGATTATTTTCCAAACCATATCTGGTCAAGTTAGTGAAAAATATGTTAGTTTCTTTAAACGTAAATTGTACGTTAAAATAAAAGTATTACATTTTTAGAGTCATCTACATTGGTGGATAAGAGATCACAGACTGCATCACAAATTTGTGGACACGGATGCTGATCCTTACAATGCAAAGAGAGGCTTCTTTTTCTCCCACGTTGGGTGGATGATGATGCGCAAACACCCTTTAGTAAGAGAAAAAGGGAAAACAATCGATATGTCCGATATAGAATCGAATAAGCTAATTATGTTTCAAAAAAGGTATAAAACACAATAATTAGTAGCAAATCAAAAGTACAAACTTTTCCTGCTTAAAAACGCAAAATTTGAAAATTAAAAAAATAGTAATATGAACTGTTGACATATTTATTTTCTAGGCACTACATCCCGATGTATATTTTGTTTAACATCATTATTCCTACTATGGTACCAGTTTTGGCGTGGAACGAAAATTTCTGGATCGCATTCTTCACTTGCTTCATTTACAGATATGTACATGTACTGAATGCTACTTGGTGCACTAATTCTTTTGCGCACATGTATGGAATGAAACCTTTCGACGGGTAAGTGTATTTACTAAAATGATAGAAATATATTTTCAGAAACTAGAAAAGTATATTATTAAATTAAAAATTTTATAAATATCTTAGGAGAATAACCGCAACCCAATCGCACTTTACCGATGTTGTTTCGCTCGGCGATGGTTGGCACAATTATCATCACGTATTCCCCTGGGATCATGCACTTTCCGAGTACGGCTTCGGAGGTGGGTTTTCTACAAATTTTTTATATTTTTTGAAGAGATTTGGCATAGTTTACAATTTCAAAACTGTGTCACCCGAACTCATTTATAAACAAAGCATGAAATACGGCGATGGATCTCTTACAGAACAAGAATTGAAATATTAAACATTCTGTTTAAGTTTGAAATTATATGAAAAATACTTATTAAAATAGATTTAAATCGTACTGCTTAATTTGACTGTGTGAGAATGTAACTTTTGTTAATTCAATAAAAACTTACGAAATAATAAATGTAAAATAATAAATACTTATTTATCATTAACGTCTGCGAATCAAAGGTAAGTCATCGCACAAATTCGCGCGGTAATTGGCCTTGGCATCGCTTTTCTACTTTAAAAATTGTTATTTAAGTTATCAACTATGTTTGTTACATAAAATTGCTAATTTCGATCTTTTAATAATGAACGATAAAAAATAATTGACATGCACGCATGAAATCGCTGCGAGTGTCAGCGAGCTTAAAAGAAAATATTCCTTACACTTAAAAATTAACTTAAGCCAACACTGAAAATTTTTTCAACATTGCTCTTGTAGTTTCCAGCATATAAGACGTAATGTTAAGATTCAAAGGTTGTTGATGTTTATCAACAATGTTTTTAAATGTTTATTTATAATGTTCAAAATTAATGTAACAATGTCTTTCTGCTACTCGAAGTTCCAATGGGAGAATTATTTGAACTGGACCAACGAAAATTTTTCTTTTTCTATGAAAACTAGATTAAAATTAAGTAATTTTTAGCTATTAAAATAGAATTTATATCCATTCCATTAAATAGCTTGAAACCATGAGAAAAAGCGTTTCATTACAAGGCTAAAAATGGATTCAATTCAACCCATTTTCGGCCTACTTTTCTCCAAACAAGCTTGTTACTAGTCATAAAATGCAATCCTCTTTTTACTAGGCAACGTATATTATAAAATTAAGCAAATTGTAGATGTGCAATATTGTGCATACATTTACATATTTCCATTTTAAAGACTATGTCAGTATATAAGCCAAATAGCATTCCTTCCTAGATTAGTCGTGCGTTAAGTTAAGAAACAAAACTTTTATAAAATGACAGTCCGTGTTAGAAAATAAAATGTCGAAAGAAACGACAAGCAGTGAAAAGTTAAATAAAACTGAAGTCAATTCAGAAGCTGAAAAGACGGACTTTCGAAAACTGGGTACAGATATGAACTATAAATTTAAACCGAAACGTAAAACACAAATTTTCATAGTTCTACTTCATATATCTGCACTGTTAGGATTGTATTACTGTTTTCAAGGCGCTAAATTTGCTACTGTCATATGGGGTAAATATTTATTTTTCTTTATTCCCTTTCAAATGGAATTATGAACTTTGTTTTGCGAATTTCCAGCCGCTGTTCTAACAGTAATTGGCATTCAAGCTGTCGTTTTGGGTGCACACCGTGCTTATTCACATCACAGTTTCAAGCCATCGCAAAGTTTAAAAATAGCCTTAGTATTTTTTCACGTGATGGCTGGACAAGTTAGTTATTCTAAATATTATTTTTCACTGTAATATCATTAAAAAATTTCATTTAATTACATATAGTAACTCTACTATTGTAGAATAGCATTTTTTGGTGGGCGAGGGATCACAGAGTTCATCACAGATACTCAGACACGGATGCTGATCCTTACAATGCCTCGCGTGGATTTTTCTTTTCTCACATAAACTGGTATTTAGTACAACGACATCCCTTGGTAGATGAAAAAGCAAGGCAAGTCGATGTAACCGATTTGCTTCAGGACAAGTGGCTAATGTTCCAAAGAAAGTAAGAATTTTATTTGTTGGGTTAATGTCAATAATTTTTAAACCTTAACTTTCTATTCTTTGGAGGTACTTTTGGGAAATTTATAGCGTTATGGGAGTTCTTATGCCAGTAATGGTACCGGTATACTGTTGGAACGAAAGTTTAAAAATTGCATTTTGCATTTGCTACTCACTCCGATATACATTAAATCTTCATTCTATATTCACTATCAATTCCTTTGCCCACATGTACGGATCTAAACCATTTGATAAGTGAGAGCCAACTACAAGTTACGATTCGTTAATCTAATATTAAGAATATGAATTAACATCAAAATTTCTTTTTATCTAGACGGATAAATCCAGTACAATCTAAACTCGTGCACTGGGCAACAGGTGGTGATGGCTGGCATAATTTCCATCACTGCTTTCCCTGGGATTATGGTTTGTCGGAATATGGATATGGAAAGGGTTTAAGCACACTGGCTATCGAATTTTTTGCCAAATACGGATTCGCCACTGATCTTAAAAAAGCCTCGATGAACGTAGTTCAAGATCATTCCAAAAGACATGGTGATGAGTCAAATCATCTTTTAAATAAATAAGACTTAACTCGACGGATGTATCGATTAGTGCATTTTTGTTAATTATTTTGAAAATTTCAAATGAAATTTAATTTTGTATTCTTTTAAATAAAATTTTAAACAGTTACGCGTACAATTATTCAATTTTTCGCAAATATTTATTTAATTATTTTTACTGAAACCATTAATAATAAAAAATTTAATAATTTTTACTGGAAGAATATACGTATGCAGTTTACAATATTGTAAAGCTAATGACAAATTATTTCCATAAATATACTCATTACTATTCATTAAAAACTCATTACTATTAATTCAAGCACAAGGAAAAGTTTGTATAAAAAAGCAATGCATTTATTAGTTTTATTCCGAGTGACGAGGCTGCTAAAATTTTCATTAATATTTTAATGAATTGACGCATATAAGGAGTGCATTCATTTTAAACTCGACAGTCGATAAATTTAAAATAAGAGTGGCTTTCCCTTTACCGTTTATCTACAAAGCTTTAGTAGTTCCCTTCAAGCAGGTAGTTCGACCATGGAAAAGGAGTTAAAAAATCGATGTGATAACTACGCCGAAAATGAAATAAAAAATCTGAAATTAGACACAGATCCAAATTATCAGCATGAATACATTCCAGGTTTACTAATATTTTTCACTGTTTTCCAATTGTTTGGTTTACTTGGATTGTATTTCTTTTTATTTAAAATAAAATGGATCACTTTCATATGGGGTAAATGTTACCTTTTTTTAACATTAACATCATTAAATATCTTTGAAATTTTTATATATCTACAATTATTCTGCGTAGCTTGCATCCTTGGTTTTTTGAGTGGTCAAGGTGTGGTATTAGGATCTCATCGTGGATATTCACACAAGAGCTTTAAAGCCACAAAAACGTTACAGCTGTTGTTGGTTTTCTTCCACACAATGGCTAGCCAGGTAAGTAATGATTTAGAACAATTATATTTTTCACTGTGTAAATAATAAAGTCTTTAACATTATTTTTGTTAAAAGAATTATTAATTTGCAATCAATAAGTTAAATAATAGTATATTACAGCTCGGGCGTGGAAGATGATTATTTAAGTCGTGCGACGGTTTTCTCCCGAGCGAAACGAGGGTGAAAAGTCGCACGAGCTGAATAATCAATTACGCACCAGTACTATACGATATTTTATAGTACGAGGGCAGAAAATTGGCATTAAAGTTGCCATTTTGAAATTAGAGTGAGAAAATACTTCCTTCCTCTTTATTGTCATTAAAATAATATTTTTAAAATTTAATTGACCCTCGTCTTTCTTGAGGATCAATCTCGCCATCTAAAAAACAAACAGAAGCCTTTCTATTTATTATCAATTTACCACAGAACACCATTTTTTGGTGGGCGAGAGATCACCGGCTCCACCACAAATTCAGCGACACCGATGCCGACCCATACAATGCCAGTAGGGGATTCTTCTTTTCGCATATGATTTGGTACATATCGAAGAAGCATCCCCTTGTTCTTGAAAAGGGAAAACTCATCGACGTCTCCGATCTTGAGCAGGATAAGATTGTAATGTTTCAGGAAAGGTAGTGCCTTTTTTCTTATTTTATTTCACGTATTTAGTAAAATTTTATAATCGATAATAAATTAAACAAGATTATATTTCTTTGTTACAGATATCTTTTTCCGTTGCACGTTGTAATAGCTTTCATGATACCGACTTTAATTCCAGTTTTCGGATGGAACGAAAATTTCTGGTCATCATTACTGGTGAATTACACATTCAGAATCAGTTGCATACTGAATATGACCAGCAGCATCAATTCTTTCGCCCACGGTTGGGGAACGAAGCCGATCGATAAGTATGAAAAAAAAAAACTAATAAAATCCGAAGATGTTTCAATAATTTAAAAAGGCGACGTATAAAAATCCTCTTTTCTTTCTGTTCTCATTGATTCCGTAAATTCAAGATTCTCCGCACAGGCAATTCCACCGTCCCATCATCTAATTATAATGCAATTCCGATCCCATTGTGAGATTAACGTAGTGAAGAAAAAAAAAACATTTAATTTCAGAAGAATCAGGCCGACGCAGTCGACGTTCGCCGATTGGGTGACGTGCGGCGACGGCTGGCACAATTATCATCACACCTTCCCCTGGGACTGCGGCATGTCGGAGTTCGGCTACACAAAGGGCCTCAGTACGCGGCTGCTCGACTTCTTGGCTTACTGTGGTCTCGCCTACGACCTGAAGAAGGCTTCCCACTCGGTCATAATAGGACACGCTAGAAGGCACGGCGACGGGACGCTGCCGCTGGATGATAAAAGATCCACTGCGCCCTGCTCTTAACCCCTTGGCCATTGTTTGAAATTCACAAAGGTTATATATTATAAAGACTATATTGCACCCGAGACACCTTTAATTAAGACGAGTTTTTCGCCATTACTTGATTGTTTCAAAATCGAATGAAATGTTTAATTTTATTTTGTTGTTTATAACTCCTGCGGTCATGGTAATAAAAAATAAAAAATAATAAATAAAAAATAAATAAAATAAATAAAAAAAATAATAAATAAATAAAATAAAAAATAAAAAATAAAAAAAAAAAAAAAAAAAAACGAAATCACCAATTTTCTCAGAGTTTATGGAGAATTTCTAGTCTCCATCCCTCATTCGCTCAGTGTTCATCCGAGGAATCGACCGCAGCGCTACTAGTGCATGTTTTTCGCAACTTGTGGTAGCTGTAATACACGTAGTGTATAGGAAAAAGCAAGAAAAATAATAAACATTTACTTAAAACGTTCGTTAATGCCAAGGCTTAACCTTTTACGACTTTTTGAGGATCAAAATTAATATTATGCGTAATAGCTTGGAATCCAGTTCTGATAATAATACTATCCATTTTATCATTAGTAAATAAATAGCCTTTTTTTACTCTTTCCGTATATCAACTGTATAAAAATGCTACCACATGTTGGAGCATGTTTTACTGCAGAGGGCGCCAACGTAGATGGACATTGAGCGAATAGGAGCGAGCAACAATAACTTTCCTTTCCCTCAAAGCCAAGAAATTTAATTATTCCACGGAGCTTTAATCAATCGGAGCGAGCGCCCGCTGCCCGAACAAATCCCTTTTCTAATCCGTCGAGAGAAAACCCGATTCTCGCGCACGACGAGCGAAAACGGCTCGAGCAACAATAAGCTGATTTGCTCGCGGTGGATTCTACCGCCGAATGCAAGATGGACCAAACTAGTCGGACGGAACAGTATCTTCATTTCGAGCTCAATTATCGCGGTATGTCTAGTTTCAGCGTTCGCGTGCCGGGGACATCTGTCGCGGCCCTTTTTTTACCCAGAGCACGGTCATGGTGTACCGAAACAATGCTCAAGCAAACGAGGTGTGCGTGTACGTGTCTGTGTGTGTGTATAAGGAATAAGCGCCCGGGAATAAGCGCCTGGGGTGCTGCCGCCTGCAGGCTGCCTTTGCAATTACGGGATATATTCTCGCGAGCAATGGAAAAAGAAAAAATGTTTCGCAATTTTACTGTCGTTTCTCTTTTTCATAAAATCTATTATTGTCCTCTGTTAAAAAAAAAAAAAGAGAAAAAAAATATATCCTACGATAAAAAAATAATGAAAACATTTATAAAAATTCAGAAAAAATGTTAAGTCAATAATAAAAGAAAAGGTTATACAGCATCAACAAGTAATTGAATTACTGAAAAACTGCATCAGTTAGAGATATATCATCGGAAATTGATAGAAAAGGCTCCACTTGTTAGTGATTAGTGGAGCACTTTCCACTAATTTTAGGAGTTTTTCATTAATTCAACTTAAATGGGCACTGCAAACGAATGGTAAAAAAAGAGCCCTTGGCAATGTGAAAGATAAAACTAAAATTTATTCGGGAGAGAAAGACACGACCACAGCTGATCCGCGAAAGCGAAAGCCGCCGAAGAAATAAAAGGTCCACGCGCCAAAAGCCATGATCGAAAAACAGCGCCTCCTCAAGTCGAGCGTACGCGCGCACCAAGATTTTCAAGGTCCCGAGCTGATTGCCGTCCGTTTTTTTTTCTCTGGCATATATGCTCGTAAAAAAAAAGAGAGGACGAGCAGTGCCCGAAAACGGCGTAGAAGGGACGACCGAAAGAGTCGAAGACAGAGAAGAAAGACCATATTCGCGTTCGTGTTGGTTACGTTGTGTACGCGCGCAAGATCTCCGCTTCGCGCGGGCCCGCGCGGCTTCGTATATCTCGGCGAGCTGCTACGGTCGCCTCGCCGAAAGTTACGACGCACGTGCCGAAATCTTGTTAATGCCGGAGCCGACGGGCCAAGGTCACAGCGGGTCCCCTCCCCCCTGCCGGCCGAGTGCGTAACGCGTGCGGCCGGGCACCAGGAGCGTCGATAGCGGCCCGCTTCGAGAGCCCACGCGCACTTTCTTCCTTTCTTCGTTCGGACCGCGAGCGCCATTTTTAAAAGACGAGTCGACCGGCCGCCTGATTTGTGTATGACGTAATGGGCCATGCGAGGTGCCGCGTATATGGTTCGCGGTGTGCTTTTTGTCGTGGACAGAGAGGATGAGGAAGTGCGCCGAGGTCAACGGGCCTTAACGAGTCGAGTTCAAAAAGTTCGTTTTTTTCTTTGTCCGGCGGAAAGGGAGACGTCCAGGATCACGACCCAGGGGGATGTTGCTAGGATGATAGAAGCGTCCTAGTTTCTCGTTCTTTTGTATAACGCTACTCTATTTTTTTTTTTCTTTTCTTTTTTTCTTTTGGCTAGTCACGTTTTATTTTATCATATGCGGGGGAGTGTAATAACATGTAAATCATTTTGCTGGAATATCTCTTCATTACCGAATATGCGAATTCATTTGAGCACAAAAGATCCTGAAATTGGAAAAAAAAATTAAGACAAATTTTTATTTCTCTGACGAAGCACAAAAACAAACTTCGACTACTTTTTCAAAATTTATTTCTTTTTCGTTTTTTTTTTTTTTTTGAAACTTAATAATTTATACATTTAATTATATGTTACTTAAATATTTATTTCAGTTGTACTTATTTTCGTGGATTTGCATGAATAATCAGATATCATTTCTAAATAGAATGATAATTGAAATTAATTACATGATAAGAAGAAAATTAGTATTTATTTTATGTAGTTTCTTCATACAATTGAAATTTAGTAAATTAACTAAATTTGTTCGAAACGAATGTTACAAAGAAAAAATTAATATTAAAATCATACTGCTTCAACGAACAAAAGGTATAATTAAACTTTCTTCAGCCTATCGCTTACCAGTGAACAGAAAACAAATATTTTTTTGTGTATACTTATTACACCACGGAATAATAGATAAACGATTTTATTAAGTATTCTCAGGCAATTACTTAATTCTCGTAAACACTGTAGACCTCAACGAGTCCACAAAGTGATACAAAGTATTTTTTTCGTAATCGGTTATGATTTAAGTAGATTACGCCCGATTGATCAGACACTACACTACATTTACTTTCCCAAGCAGCAATCAATAAAATACTTTCTCCAACGAACTGTACACCAATTGTTCAAGAAGCTCTTTCCCTCGATTCTAAAATTGTAATAATTAAGTTCCAAGAAAAGCTTGTATTAAAAGGAAAATGCTCAAAGACAATGAAAATTCTTCATTCAATAACCGCGAGCGGAAGCGCACGCAGAGAATAAAAAAAAAAGAAAAAAGAAGAAGCCTGCAAGGCATCAATATCACCGTAATTTATCAAAGGGACCAGAAGCGCTCGTCCGTCGAGGGCACGGGAAGCCCGAGTATTCGCGGCATTCCACAGCTGGTTACCACACCGTAGCAGCGCATTGCCGCAGCCACGCTCCTCGTTTCATAACCGTCCGGCCGCGGTCGTACGTTTTCCAATTTTTCCGCCGCCGTCGTCGTCCCTTTTTCCTCCCACGTCGTCGTCGCTTCCGCAACGAATGAGTCGGCGCTTTAATCGGGCGCCGCTTTCGCACGGGGGATCGCGATCTTCTTGTTGCGGCATCAGCATTCCGCAGACCAGACTGTCCGACGTAGGAGGGACCCGACGAAAGAGAGAAGGAGACGCTTGGCCAGACCGAAAAATTCAATCGTCACCGATTCCCTTTCGTTTAATTATAGATTCGCCCGGCGATGGTCGAGCTCGTAGAAAGAGCGGCTTTGTGTCGGGGGAACGGTTTTTTTTTTTTTTTTTTTGTCAGAGGTGCAATTAAATCGAGACACTGTTGCGTGCCGAAGCGCGACACTCGCTGTACACGGCGGAGGCGCACGGTCGAGTAGGAAATGGTACTGTTATTTATGATTATTAAATTTGAAAACGGGTTTTGGGGTTTCGGAACGCCGCGAGAGCGTGCTTAGATAATTTGCGCAACAGATGGCTACTATTAAACTTAACGATATGCGCTTTTTCGAGGATGCTGTATTTTTAGCCACGTCAGAAGACTTAGCCGTTAAATTGGAGATTATTTACATGCTTAGGGAAGGTATCAATTTGGTAAATAATTGCAACGCCGCGCTTCAAGTATCTTCCTCCTTGTTCAAATTAGAAATATGGTATTCCGAAATATTTATTTTATTGAAAAATACTTTGTCTATTATTATATTTAGTCGATTAAATTTTATAGATATGCAACATTTTTTTTTTTTTTTTATTTACATATTCATAAAGCCTCTGGAAATTCTAACTGAATTTCCGAGTCTAAACTTCATATTTTTCTTTTATATAAAAACGAACTACAGCTCGAACTAAAGACCAGAAATATTTTTTATATTTTACTTTAGTCATCTTCTTTTTGAAATATACAGAACCTACCATAATACATTGTTCGTACTAAAATTTATCGTGTTCTTTTTTTTTAGAATAAAAAAACAAATTTAACTTTTTTAACAGTTTACCATATAGACATAATCCTTTTTTCGGGTACATTTAAATTTAATCGTGCTCAAGCTCAAAGTCAACAATAGTAATACTAATTTAAACAGCTGTTTTTAAACAAAGGGAAGAAAGTACAAAATGTAAAGTTTGAGGAAGCTAACTGGTTTTTCACTTCTCTACGAGAAATTATTGCATCGTGCGGAAAGAACGAAGCGCGCGCCAAGAAACGCGGAGAAACAACGTAACCGCGGCAGCAGCAACGCAGCGCAGAGCAACAAAATCCCAAGTTTTTCGTCGAGCGAGCGAGCGCCCGTTGCTGAAATGCATATGATTAGCCACAATTATCTCCGCCAATCCTTTTCTTCGACTCCTCCGCCGCGCGTACTTTCACGGCGCGCACCCCCCTTCCGCTGCGGCGGCCGGTAAAAGGCGACCAGCAACCATCAATTTTTTTCCCGATCTCCTTTATTTTTTCCGGCAATCGGCGTGCGCGCCCAGAAGTAAAACAGTGAGAGAGAGAGAGAAAAGACAGAAAAGTAGCGAAGGAAGGACAAGAAGCCGGCCTCCGCGCACAGCCGCGGAAAAGTCGCCGCGGTAGCGCGTTTCCGGCGGCGGGCCGGAAATGGGCGCGAATTTTCAAAAGGGAATTGGAGAGCGGATGCGCGCGCAAAACAAAAAGGGGAAGAAGCAAGCCGAGCGGTCGTTAATGGTTTTCGGGAAGTCGGAAGAGACGCGCGTGTATTGCGTAATCGCGAGTCCGGAACGGAGGCACTGACTCGCCTCCTCCACTTTAACGGGAATCTTAATGCTTTTCGGCGGCGCCAGGGGAGATCGAGCCCCATCCTCTTTTTTTTTTCTTTTCGCAGATTTTATGACATCGTTGATTCAATCGGGGCTGCGGCGTGCCTTCGATTGAATTAGCGCGATTTATGTGAGCTGTTCCTTTTTCCAAAGTGATCAGATTTTCTTTTTCTGTTACTGAAATATGCAAGCTTTTTTTCTATCTGCTGCGTCAGTATAATACTTGAGATCTTTAAGCTTGGTGTAAAGTAATTTGTCTGTTAAAAATAAAAAAAAAAAATTGAGAAAAAGTGTGTATGGTAATTTTTATCGCGCAGGTGACTCGATTCCAAAATTATCAAAAGCATCATAATTTCATGCAAAAAAAAGTGAATTTGTTTTATGAAAAAATTCTCTCCGTACAAACTGTCTTCAATGCCATGAATAATTTATTTTTAAATTACTTATAATGGAAATCAACGTTATATAGCTCGCTATTAATAAAACCGCATTAATTTTGCGCTTTATTAAATGAATGTCGTGTCCTCATCGAGCCACTAAAATTGTCAATTTAATCATCGAATTATACGTACCTACCGAACGTTCAATTATTAAATAAATTTAGTTTAAATTAGCTTTCAAATGCCGAATTCCCGAGTCCTCTTGCAGTTTTTTAATAAAGTTTTGTACCCACAACCAGACAATGCATCGCATATCCCCCTCCTTTTTTTCTCTCATCAAACGAACAACGCAATCAAAGGAGTTTAAATTTTCACGAAAACCGAAACAATACGCGAAGCTGAATCATTAGTAGTCCGGCGCTCCCTAAATCAGCTAACCGAAACAGAAGTCAAAAGGCCCATGCAAATGAGCGATTCATACAAAGAAACAGTCCTCGCTTCTAACCCTATTCTCCTAGTTAACCGCTTCCCTCAAATCCACATTCGCCGCTGTCCTTTGTCTTCCCCATAACTGCGTTTCGTTCGGGATATAGTGAGGAGCTGTCGACGCCGCCGCTCCGCGATGCACGTCGGCGACAATCGGCAGTCGTCCCGTTTCGTCGACGCGTTCCATGGTAAATTCATGAGGACGCCCGAGCGATACCCCTCGGCAAGCCGCGGCTCATCCCCTTTCCCCATATAATAATCCAGGCGCTCGCTTACGCGCTCGACTCGTAAAATTAGCATTTTCAGAGGAGTTCCCGAGTGTACTGTACACTGCGGCTCGCGGCAGCCTCCCGTGACCCGGTCGCGTGCATTATGCATCGAGGATGCGATTGCCGTGTCTGACGCGGATGCGCTGATGAGCGCCGGCGAGCAGTTTTACGAGAAAGAATGAGGTTAATTTCGATGACGGCGAAGGAGGGGGGGGGGGTCGACATGCAGAACGAGTACTTGTTTTCGAAGATTCTTGAGGTGACTTTGCGGCTTTGAGTTTCTTGATCAAAGAGAGACTAAATTTCTGCACTTATACACTCTTCAAGTGAGAATCTCAGTCTACTGAAGTTGAGGTGGAATATTTCAAAGTCCTTATGAGGGTCAAGAAATTCATGCTCTGGCGAGTCAATGGCTAGTGTTGTGCTTAAGTTACAAAGGCTACTCTTCGCGACAGTGTCACAAACAAAACTCTGAGAATGTTTAAAAACGAAGAATCTTTTCATTATATACATTTGTCTCTTATATTACGCTGAGGTATTAGATATAGTACAGTTCTATAAAAGATAATTCATCAATTATATCAATTAATTGACTACTGTCGTTTTATACCGTAATCGCAATTCAATAAAAAAAAAAAAAAAAAATTATCCACGTATCCAGAATACAAGAAGAAAAATTAATTAACAGCTTATGTCTAGTGCAGAAAAGTTTGTAAATGGCGAAACATTTTTCCCTCGGAAAACATTACTATCAAGGAAATGAATTTCTCGGCCGAACTGTGCAGGGAGGGGGGTTAAAGAAACAAGTCTTAATCCGGCGGCCCTTCATCGCTCGCCCCTGGAAGCAGCGGAGAGCCTGCGAGGAGCGTTCACGCTAATGCCAAGGAGGCCAGGAACTGTAATTGCCCGTAAATCCTGCGAATGAATTGCACTTGCGCGTCGACGTCGGCGACGCCCGTAATGAGATCCCAGCGTATCGCCGAATTATGGCGAGATTTGGATCTTTTTCGAATTTATTTTACGAATAATTTTCATTATTAATTTCCGTTTTAATTAAAACTAATGTAAAATATTAAATTACAATAAACTTTTTTTTTTACAAATATAGTTGTGCTTTAAGTAGATATTATGCGGCGGTGGTTTCATTTTCATCACAATTTTGGTATTATTAAAGTTCATTTTATAATATCATTTTAATTAAATCCTATACTCAATAAAATTTGCGCCGCATATATAAGCGATTATGCTTTAAGTAGATTAAGTCCGATTGGTCAGATCATCGCGGAATTTAAATTTCTTTCATAAATAATTTTCTATTAATAAGTATGTACAACGAATTTTTTTAACAATCTGTACAATACAGTAATAAATAACAGAAAATTAAAATAGCCAGTGAACCAACCGATCAAAAGACCTAAACAAACAATAAGTAAATCCAATGTAATAGTGAATCTAACAAAGGGAATCGGCGATCGAGTGAAGCCGCATGAATATTCGGTCGAGCGATAACTCACTTTCTAAAATTCTAATCAAACCGGCAGGCCGGCATAAAAACTTAATGAAGCGCGTAGATCGTCCGCGCCGCGGGTACCGCCTCGTAAATCGCCGATTTTGCCGCAGATATAAATCCCCACCTCATTCGAAGCGGGCGATATGTACGCGGGAGCAGGAGCACGCATCGGCCTGGGCGATCTATCGACACGGAAATTCTGCCGGCCGCTCGTGAATCAAGCGAGTAAAGGCCCCCGAAATTCTAATTAAGATTCAGCCCGGGACCGGCCGCGCTGAGGTAACTCGAACGGTCCCCGCGGCCTTCGCTCGGCGATTCGCAAACGAAAAAGAGCCTCGACGCGGGCTCTCCTCCTTTTTTTTATCCTCCCCTATACCATCGCCTCGACGCTGCGGTGTTCCACACGCCAATTCTTTTTATCCCCCTGCCGAGGCAGCCCGATATTGCTTTTGACGTTTGATTAAGGCTGATGGGTAAGCGGATGGAGATGTCGAGCCTGTACCTCAAAAGATTTTCTTGTTTTTCTTTTTATAACGATTTAGTTATAAATTTTCGAAGAATTTTCATAATTCTCTTTCTTTTTTACAGAAAGAGATGGAGGTTATTAAAAAACGATGCGTAAATTTTTTGCTAAATTTTCAATCGAGATAGAAAACGTAAATGGATGTAAACAAACGCGGCTAAACTGCATTGTCGCTTTTTAAATGGCGCCCTTTAAAAACAAACAAGCTCCTCAGCGCCAAAACAACGGGTTACCCTCTTGCGAATTGAGCGCTCGCGACCGTCATTCAATACCCTTAATAACACCTGTATCTCCAAGCCGAAAGGATCTGAAAAACAAAGCGAGAGCCTCCGAAAATCCTTTCATCGAGTCTGCTCGTTGCTCGAGACAAAAGCCTCCTTTCCTCCTCCTTCCCAAAAAGTGCAAAGCGCGTCCCCCTTTGTGTCACGCCCGCGCATAAGCGGATCTACCTGGGAATCGGACGGCAGCCGGGAATAAAGGAGAGGCGACTGCGAGAGAGGAAAAAAAAGTAAGGAGCCCGAAAAAACGCCTTGGACCGACGCGGCGATCTAGGAAAACGTATTGGGCTGTTTCTGCTTTCTTTTTCTTTTTTTTTTCTCTACCTCGCCGTCTTTCTCGCCCCTTTCGCTCTCGTTGTTTTCTCCTAAAAGGGAGAAAGAAGCGCGCAGCTCGTTTTTACCATTCAAAGCGCGACACCGCAATTCGTTTAAAAGGGGGTGGGGGTATATACATGGCTCTTTCACGCGGAGATTTGAGGGGGGCCATTGTGCGCGAGCGCAGGTGCGCTTTGAACGGCGCTGAAAAGGATCTCCTGAGAATAAGTTTTTTAACGCGCTACTTTAGGGATTATATTGTTTCGCCGAGTGGCCTGCTGCTGCGGTCATCCCTTCGTTCACTCGGCTTACTTTGCCCGGGATTTGGCGAGTCGTTAGATAATGTTTTCGATAGGACAGGACAAACGCCTGTAATTAATGTCATCGATATTTTATGAGAGTGTGAAGTATAATTTACATTTTTAACGAGATTACGAGGGTGGATTGATAAGTTTCCGGCCTGACCAAGAAAAACAACGTTTTTAAGAATTTTTTTTTTTTATTTCTCAACATAATCTCCTCCAAGGCTGATACATTTCTCATAGCGGTGTTCTAGTCTAGTAATGCC
>JAWWEN010018936.1:0-19865 GCA_035582955.1 Sycophila texana | reverse complement strand
AAATCTGATCAGCGCAAATAGTCCATGGTTACCGTCAAAACAACGGTAATTTTTGATATAAATTTCTCTCCGTGTAGGAGAATGTAAAAATGGATTATTTTCGAAGGGAATGCGGTTGTTTATTCCCAGTCGGGAGATTACAGTAATTCTACTGAAATTCTATAAAAATATGACCTTCTGTTCAAAGTTAGATCCAAAATGCAGTGTTTAGTAGCTAAGCTTTTTTACTTAAACCAACCAACCGTCAATATTTAAAAGTTTTTTCAATCAATATTTTTAAATAGCTCAGGATAATTATTTTTTCTCCTACGAAATTGAGTAAGTAAAAGCAAAAACTGAAAGCGGAATAATTGATCAATTTTAGAATAATTATGAAATATTGATTTTATTTACGTTCAGCTCTGTGCTAAAATACCGATATTTAGTCTACTAAGAAATTTTTTAAAAAATAGCTACGTTTGTTTACTCTCTAGCTTTATTCACATTATCAAAATGATGTCAATATATATATTCTTTTTATGCTTCATTTATTGCTTACGATTGGTATCAGTTCAATGTGCTAATGAAACGATCGGAAATCGTTTTGTAGTATCACATCGTGAAGACGATCTTTCCACAATATCAGTAAGTTTTTCAATTTTTTTTATAATTCATCTTAGTAAATAATAAAAAAACAATATTGTTGCAGGAATATGTTCTGAAAAATTGTTTTGGAGATGATAATATTTTTCTAACACATCCTAGTGCTGAAATCACAAGCATTTTAAAAACTGCTTTCTTAAAACCGTTCAAGTTATTTGATATAAACCACAAGATTTTTAATAATAATAAACGTTTTCGGAAAGTTTATAACTTAAAAGACGAGCATTTCAGTAAGAAACCCTTCGCTTCATCTGGCGTTGTTATAGACATTTTGCCTAATATGAATTTTACAAAAACCTTGCAAGACCTCAGAAATTCTATATGGTGGAATAGCCAGTCAGTTTTCTTATTGATAAATAGGAATTCACATGACAACTCTACAGTATATAATTACTTGAATATTTTATGGAATTTTAAAGTTATATCAGCAATATATATTTCTAAAACGATTCTGAATCAAATATCTGTTTATACTTTTAATCCGTTTACAAATTTAGCTCCGAAATATTGGCGGAACATTCTGGTTGTCAATGAACGGTGGACTCTTCTTGAACTTCGAGCTCGTCAACATTTAGTAGACGCGGAGCTTTGCAATGTATTATACTTTGATAAAGTAAACTATTTAAACGGTTATAGGCTAAAAACTATATTCAATGATTTTCATAAAATGTTTCACTACAGCCAAAATCAAAGTGGTTACGATAGATGCAAAGGCAATCTACTTGAACTAATTTGTACTGCGTTAGCCCGCATGAATGTAACTATCGACGTGAAGCAGGCGAAAACGTTGGGTATTGTGGACAGAGATGGCAATCCTGAAGGGTCAATGATTGATATTCATTTTAATGAAGCTGATATGTTACTCAACATTTACATAATTCGTCCTTATTGGCAATTAATGACGTATCCAAGTTCTGAGTCTATTGTCAGAATAGTGTGTTCAAAAATTCCAATAAGTTTCAGTGTTAGATTCTCGTTATTATTGAAATGGGAGCTTTTGTTCTTATTCATTATTATTTGCACAATCAGCATTATTATTTTAAAATATGCATTGAAAGAAAGCCTTTGCTTTTCTATTCTAAAATTCGTAGAAATAGTATCAGGCAACTTCAGTATAAAACTACCTTCGCTTTTCCGTACTCAAGTGTTACTGTGCTTTATAATCATGGTAATTTCTACAATGAATTATTTTATTGTTATTCGCTTAAATTTGTGGAGTGCTTTGCCAAAACATGAAATCAGTATGCACTCTATTAAGGATCTCCTGGATTCTAACTTCACTATTTACGGACTGAATTCCCATAAAGCAATTATTTGGGACGTTAATATGTTTAATCACTATAAAGTTATTCGTGACCTCGACAGTTGTTTAAAATTGCAGAGTAATGGTGAGCAAGCGGCCTGCCTAATACCCGAAAATATACTAAATTATATGCCAGGGTGGCAAAATCCATTAGTTTATAAATTAAAAGAAATCGTTTTTCAAAGAGGGTCGGCGTTTATTCATGCAGAAGATTTTCCACTTAAGTATAAATTAAATAAAATTCTACAACATATGCGAGAAGGTGGTTTGACGCCATCAATGTTTAACAAGAGAAGGCGCTATTTTAAAGCCGATAAAAAATTAGTAGAATATCAATCTATAAGTTTAAGAAATATAAGCTTCGGTATGCACATTTTGTGGGTCGGTTGGGCATTAGCAGTACTTTCATGTATAGTAGAAATTTGTGTAAGTAAAATTAAATTTAAAAAGTAAAATATCATTTTAAATAGCGGAAAATTCAAGAAAAATTATTATGCAAATGATACTACTTCGTATCAGTAAAATCTACTGCACGAAAAAAAAATAAAAATATTATAGACATATTAGTAAAATTAACATTACTTTAAAGCTTATGTTAACTTGTAAATCATAATGCAGATCTTATATTATTTTTTTTTCATTCAAAGAACGGATAATAACAACACTTCAAGTCGGCAATGCATTTTTCAATCAATAATTTTTTAATTTTTAATTTCCTTTTACAAATATTAGACGTTTAAAGTCACATTTATATCTTCTATTATATTAATTAAGTTGCTACCGGTCGGCCGTCGGCCGTCGTTCATCTACGACGTTCTTTCATTTCTAATAATCTACTATCTAAATGCTAATCCATTACAACTGGTCCAGAAATTCATCTGAAGTGCAAGTACATATACAAGTACATCCAAGTGCATACAACTGCATACAAGTGCAGCCAAGTGCATAAAAGTGCATTTTTTCACAAAGTGCATAAAAATGCATTTTTTTCAAGTGCATAAAAATGCAATTTTGTCAAGTGCATAAATTTGTTGCATTTTTTTCCGGGATGCATAATCTTCAAAATTTTCAAAATATTTCTTTCGAGTAAGCGTTAGCGAGCGAGGTAAAATTTGCTAGTTTATAGTAAGTTACTAAAGAATTTGAAATTAAAATAAAAGTTAATCAAATTAATCAAAAAGTTAATCAATTTGGAAATTATCTCTCACCAACAATTCATTGTTACAGATTTTGCTTTCCCATAGAGGAAGCTTTGTTTTTGAATGTGCCACACACTTTTTCTGTTTAAAAATGATATCAACAGATGTGTGTCTTGCACTCTATAATTTTCTTACAATTATTAATATTATAAGTTCAAGCTGTTATAATACAACTTTGGAGAAACATTTGTAGTTTCACGTAGTGATGACCTATTTTTAATATCAGTAAGTCTTTTTGATCATTATTTATTTCATTATTTATTTTTATTATAATTGAACTCAGTTATTACCAATAAAATATAATATTGTTGTAGGAATTAATATTTGAAAATAGGACGTAATCAAAATATTACTAAATAAGTGTGTAATGCGTAATTTATTTTAGATACTCGATGTCCACATTAATTATACTCCACATAAATTAATTAAAACATTAAATTATTCACAATTAATTTGGGCAATAAAACGCAAAAATGAAATATACATCCTTTAATTACCATATAGAAATGGCAATAATTTGCGTCGTTATATATGTACAGTCCATAACAAACGAAATCATTAATAAATAAAAGCAATTCGACAAAAATCCCTGTGCACTCAATTGTTTCGCCCGAATCGATAAACCGCATAAATTAGCGGACAGTTTCCTCAGAAAGTGATTGATTGAAGTATCCGCGATATGTCGCAGCAAACGATTCTTTTTTCCATCGAGCGAACGGGAAGGCGAAGTAAAGTAATTTTGCGATAAGCGATAGATAAAGTCGATCTTCAATTAGATGAGACTCTTCTCTTTGTTTGTTCCAAACATCGCCATTAATAAGACTCAATTTGTATGTGCCAGTGATAAATAAAGATTATCAGCAGGGGCGTACTTATTGGCTGCATTATCCACCGGATGAACAGAGGGACGCGTTCTTTTATTGTCTCCCCTAAAAAAAAAGAAAATAGTGCAACGCTTCAACACGTGGCTTCGAAATAAAAATTTAAATGGAATTTTAAAGAGCGCACGCTGTTTTATTAACAAATTAAAACTTTTTTTTAAACAATTCGAGAAAAACAATTTTTTACGGATGCACAAAAACAGACTGATCCCGAAACATGAATATGCATGCAAATGTGAAAAAAAAGAGAAAAAAGTCGATATGCCTCTTGATGAAATTTTCCCCTATCGTCGCACAAATATTCGATCTACGACAAATAAATAAATCGCGCATTAATCCGAGCGCGAAACGTCGATCACGCTGTCCTCTATAATTTACATCAAACGAACCGTCTGTACGAGTAATTGAGCCGTAGGCCACTCCTCTTCTTTTTACTCTTCCATCGCCGAGGGTACGCGTCGACGAGTCTGCCAAAAAATCCGCAAAAAAAAGAAAGCGAAACGAAGAGTCGACCGAGCGGCTTATTGTGCTGGGCAAACGGCGTGGGAGTGGGGAAAGCGAGCGATAAAGAAGCCGAGGGCGGAGGAAGGGGTGGGGGGAGGAAAACCGTCAATTAAAGTCGCTATCGCAGGTTTGTCCTAACAAATGAACGCTCGAGAGTGGTTTGCAGCTATCGAGCGATAATTAACGGGTGCACGTGCCGTCGGCGACAATTAATTATCGGATTGTTCGCGCTTTTGACGAGCCGTTTACAGGACTTTTTACGGCGTCCCGTTGCGCTTTCCGACGCGACCGTATTTACTGGATCGTCACGGAGCTGCCGTTCCTCTTTTTTTCACCTTCCTGACAAATCGTTTTTCGCCTGCTGCGGCTGTGATTCGAGTGGCAGCTCTTCTATTACTTTGCTGTGTTTCTTAGCGTCAGATGAGTTCGACATTGTCGCAATTACGTGATATACGATTCACTTTTAAGCCTATAATTTTTGTATTAAATCCATGCAATTTTTGTTGTATATATTATATTTAAATAAAAACATATATTATTTTTAATTAAGGAAAATATGTAATTTATTTTTCATTTAAAAGATGCATTGCAATATGTAAATTTTTCTTTTAATCATTTGTACGTACCTGTTATAATTAATTAAAATTAAAATTTACATAGAAATAATGCATCGTTTAAATAGAAAAAACGCTGCCAACTGCACTGGCACAATGCTTTCTCATAAAGATGTCTGCATCTGTAAATAATAGTGGTAAACTGAAAATTTACAAGTTTTTGAAAAGAAAAAATTGAATAATAATAATTGGAAGAAAAAGTAAAAATTTCAAAAACACCAACTATCTCTAAAATCGAACCTAGTCGGTAGAATTACTTAAAATTCTCAAGGTTTCTCGCGACAATCGAATAAAACTTGATATAAAAAAAATTGCTTCTTATCAATAAAATTATCAATAAAATTCAAATACTGAAATAGGTCTAAAATCAAAACTAGTCTGTAGAATTACTTGAAATTTTCAAGTGTTCTTTCAACAGTCAAATGTTACGTGTGTGCAAAACTTGGGAATAATCAACCACTTTGTTCCAAAATTACTAAAATTTTCGAATTTTCATAAATAATAGATACATCTAATACATGATAATTATTAAATTTCTACAGTTAAATAATTTCAGGAGTTACTTTATAGTACTAAAAAAATCTTGCAGTGCACTGATTACCCGATCTGATTACGATCAGGTGAAATCTGATAAATCCATTTCACCAACGTGTTGGGTTTCTCAGTTTTGTATACACTAGTCTAGTCGCCGAGAGGCTTAGCAGACTAGGCTCTTGGAGTAGACTACTTGTAGGTTAAAGTATACTCGTGGATGAAATTTCATATATTATTATTTATAGAGAATAATAGAGATTCTTTGTTAGTTCAATGATAATTACACTAAATTAAACTTAAAAACAAGACAATATATATTTTTGATTTGTAAATTAAAAACAGTTGTATTACATTATTTTAATAAAATTATACTATTCGATACCCTGCTAACACAGAACGTTATAATAACGTTATAAAGACGTCTTCAGAAAGACTAAAAGACGTATTTTTTCAATGTATAAAATAACGCCTTTTAAACATCTTCTAAACGTTATTTTGGCCGCGGACTTTTTAAAAAAATATTTATAGAAACCTATAGAGACGTCTTAAAGACGTTTAAAAGACGTTTTAAAAGACGTTATTTTATACATTGAAAAAAGACGTCTTTTAGTCCTTTTGGAGACGTCTTTATAAAGTTATTATAACGATCTGTGTTAGCAAGGTAATAGTATTTATTTTAAGGATAATTCCATTATTTAACAAAAATGTATTTCCATTACCATGTTTCCTTACAATAAAATAAAATTTTATGCGTAAAATTTACATCTCCACATGTAAAAACGCGACTTAACAATAATATCCGCATTAATATATTTATCCACTTTTCAAAATGCAAATGAAAACACGCATTCACGCAGCAGCGCCCCCGTCAGCGTTTCACCGCGTGCAGAATTTTTCGAGAACCTCGCATTTCGAAAACACACATTTCACCCGTAATAATATATACACGATCGCAATGCGATCGTCCACAGCAACACAATAACTCTTATAAATTCGCAACTCCAGCGCTTTATTCCCGCGGCCACTTTTCATTCCCTCCGCTTGCTCGCTATACACTGCTCCTCTCCTTCTTTTTTTCTCTCTTTCCCCCTTTTTTTTTTGTTTCATCCGAGATTTGCATAATCAAACGAGGAGGAGCCTCTCCGGTCGCGGAGCGTGCCGCGGATGAAAGAAAAGGGTGCGGATCTGCATTAGTTCGCGCGAAATTGCGCTCACCGCGGAATATTGCGAGCGCTGAAAAATGTTTTATATATACTGAACAGACCGACATAATCAACCGCGGCGAAATTGCCGTCGCGTCCCCCGGTCGGAATCCCTGAAAATGATGAAGCACGATATTTAATTTCTCGCCGGCGAGGAGCGTAAAAGAACAGACTCTTCGGTTGAGAATCCAGCAAAAAAAGAAAAAAAATTGGCGGGTCCATTAGGGCGCGGCGACTCTCGCGTGCACGTCGATTAAAGCGGCAAAAAAGACGGGACTTCACCGCGCGGTATATAAGGGCATTAGAGCGCCGAACTGGGGGAGTATCGGGGAATAAATAATCGAATAATCGCGGACGGAGAGAAGGAGCACTCGATCGATTTCTTGGCGAGCGTGTATAGCGGGTGGCGGAGCGAGTAGTCGGCCGGCGCCGAAAGTTTCGTCGGCGAGACGGCCCGGCAAGTGGCGAGGGTCCGCGCATAGTCGGCCGGCGGGAGCTGCTCTCGAAGCCGCCCGAAGTGCTGACGCGCACTTCGCGATTTCCCAAGCAGTTAGCTTGGACGGACTCGGACTTTAATGCATTCGCTGCGCCCATTTTCTTTTTTTTTTTTGGTGTGCGATGGGGATTTTCGGACTTTTCGTGAATATTTAATTTTGTTTACTCGCACGAGGCTTGTCATAGCTCGTATTAGTGCGCCTGGGATTTAACGAAGTAAATTTTTTCCTGAGTAGGTCGTTGACGCAAGTGTCGATTGGGATTTTATACGTGATTTTATACCTATACGCGCATTACGTATACAGGGCAATTTTTTTTTTTTTTCGATTTTCGCTATACAGACATTTTAGTGGTTGAGTAGTGACTCTTTTCGTATTCTTTTCATTTATTACAATCCTTTAGGCGTGGCATGAAATATCGACGTGGGTGATTTAGGGAAGAACTTTTACCATTAGGTATTGACATTTTCATCCTTATACTTATAAATTATTTTTGTGTTGTACGTCATTCTAATTTTTCATTCTTCCGTAACAGCATTTCATTGATAAAAAAAAACGTTGTGAAGTACGATTGTAGAGGAACATTCGCAACCTGATAATACTTTATAGGACAAGCATTTTTATGTATATACATGTTGTGGGACAAGTGGGCGTACGTACATCAGTATATGTAATGTTATATATTGATGTCATAATCGGGAATTTCAGAACAATTGCGTAATTATAACACAGTAAAACAATGAATTATCACTGGTTTACAGTACATTTATCATTAGTTCACGCTTAAACATAGTAATCA
Organism: Sycophila texana; assembly: GCA_035582955.1. Classification (NCBI taxonomy): domain Eukaryota; kingdom Metazoa; phylum Arthropoda; class Insecta; order Hymenoptera; family Eurytomidae; genus Sycophila; species Sycophila texana. Next base: position 11,693 of record JAWWEN010018936.1, on the reverse strand, counting down.
ATCAATCAACTATATAAGTACGCAAAATGAAAAGAAAAAAACATATTCGTTTTATTACCGTGAATACTTATAAACTTTATGCCCATCGGCGTATAATATTAAATGATATTACTGCATGACGCAGTCCCTTTTATTTCAGCGCCGTTATTGGTACTGGCTTTACAACGGGTTACCGTTAAAGCCCTTAAACACGGGAGAATAAACAAAACCGAATTCCGTCAGTTGCAAGCGCACTTACACCGGGTAAATATAGGAGTGTGCGGTAAAAGCACCCACAGGTCCGTTTAATCGCGGCATTACCACGACAATTATCCGCGCCGCTGTTTCGCGCGCTGTTATAACAGCGAGCGCGTTTAAGTACTGACATGCGACAACAAAATTGCCGGCAACCAAGTGGCCGCGGCGCGAGCTCGTAAAAAAAATCGCCGGGGACCGCAGTAGCGCGGATCGTTACACGCGTCCTCCTCTCTCTCTCTTTCTCTCTCTAGCTCTCTCTCTCTCTCTCTCTTGTTCGCGAAAGTATATATGTCTCTCTCACTCGCTCGCTCAAGCGAAGCAACATCGTGTTCGTAATAATTATTGCCGCTCGAAAATCGGACGGGCGAGATTGCCACAGGCCTTATGCTGCACGCCATGTTGCGATCGAATTTTTATTTTTTACGTTTTATGCTCTGTTAAATATTTTATACTTTTTGATGAAAAAAAAAATAAATAAAAAGATCGCTAAAAATTGTATTACGTTCGTGCCCTTTCTTTGGATAATAATTTTTTTATATTAAGTTGGAGGAATAAAAATATAATATATTAGACTTATCCAATCTTTATTGAGGAGTTTGTTAATTAGTATACACAAGTTATTTGTAGAAAAATTTTGCTTAGAATTCATATGTATGTTCTTTGCATTTCTTCTAGTAGAAATTTAACATTTTATAGCAACAAATGCGCAACTACTACGAGGTTAATTAAATTTTCATGTATATATATCTAATGTAAAGAGTTTTTAGCCGCAATTTAAAGGGTGAATTTTGAAAACGTTACGTTTGACCATCTTACAAGTTTTGAAATTACCAAGTATTCCGTCGTCTACCTAAACCTAAACAGCGACTGACGTTTCGCGCTCGTTATCTCGCCGCAACAAAGTGCAGAGTGCAAAGCTTTGTTATTGAAACTCATAGGAAAGATAACTTATTAAATTTTACTCGTTACCAACTTATACACATTTAATTATTTTAATAATTTTACAGAAACTTTGTAAATTTATGTAGTCAAGGGGAAAATCCGACGGCGTCAGTGGCAATTTTATTTACCTTCTAATTACAACGCCGTGCTGTTTAACTTTTTAAATGTGTATTATGTTTAATTTAATATTTTAACTACACAACTTTATAACATTCAAGTTGTAGTTTTCCTAATTGTTGGTGCAGTTAAACAGTTTTAATGAGACGCAAAAAAGATGGATATATTAAACAATCAGTCGAAATACATAAAAAAACTTTTATAAAAGGATTCTCTAGTTAATAATTATGTTCCAAACATTCAGAAAGGATAGCTAGAATAATTGTTTTGAAATAAATATTTATGTGATGATTATTTATCAGATTACAATAAATTGTTTCGTATAAAATAAAACATCATTAAAGATTTTTTAATCGTTTAATTTCAAATTACACTTTTATCACGCTCCAACTAATTTTCATCGACTGCACGTGGAATTCACTCACCACTACAAAGTAAATACATCAACTCTGTAAATATGAATTAGTGCAATTTCACTCTAATTTCAGATCAATAATGGTATTCTCAGTCATATATACGTACCCCACTAATTAAATTAGCTACGTTTAACTCAGGATATATTAACGCTATAGCCAACAAATTTCATTAATTCAGATTTACACAGAATTTAGTCGAAAAAATCCAAATTAAACAACCGAACAACCAGCATTCAAAAAAATCATACCCTCCATCCATCAAAATAAACAATAAAAAATCTTCAAAAAAAAGACCCACAAAATTTGCAGAGCAGTCTCTTCCGAATAATGTCGCACTACCTGCCTATGAATCTGCCGAAGAATCGAGAGTCGACGGACACATCGGCCTTAACGAGGCCAGAGTCCGGGGTGTACTCCTCCGCCGACGGCTTTTGGCACGCGCGCCATCGATCCGCGGCGGCTCGCTACTGTTCCCGTCGGTATCGATGACAATTTCATCCGCGAAATGGAATTACGAATTGGCAATTCCGCGCGCGCGCTTTTTTCCCTCTCCTTTCGCCGGTGCGCGCCATCGGGAGGCGCCCGAGCGATACTTGATCGCCGCCGGGTGGACATCCTTGGGAATTCGCTCCAGCATCCGGTTCATTCTTTCAGAATTTATTGCCTCGCCTCGAGCTTTCATTTCGCGGATCCGCTCGACTTTTTAGATGGAGCTTGTTGCTCTCGGCCTGGGAGCTTGAGTAGTTTATGATTTTTATTGCATTTTAGTTATTTAGTGTCGGTTCTGGTATTATACTGCGTATATACAACAAGGTTCGGTATATTCGAGTGATTTATTTATAATGAGGTGACATTGTATTTTTGATAAAGTTTGTATTGCATGAAGCTTATAGCGATTAATCAACTATATAAGCTCTTCAAACCTTCTTATCTTCGTAGGATCTTGTTAAAGTGGGTTTAGTGTGTGTCAAACAGGTAATTAAGATCCCTACACTGACATTCTATAGTCCGTAATAGTTGTTCCTGATTGAATTTCAATTACAAGTTAATCTAAGGCTAATTATTTTGTACTAAAAACTACTAGGGCTCAGCATGTCTCTCAAAGCAGCGAAATAAATAAGCTGCCGAGATTTTTCCTCGCTGAACTCTTGGGTGGATTGATACACATTTTTAAAATTTAAAGTTGAAATGTAAATTTTGTTTTGTAAATATTATTCTCTCAAAGAGTGTATTACCCAATACAGTATATATAAATTCATCATTATCTTGTTCATTTATTATCTACTGCGTATACGTTATTGTGAACTGCTATTTTATCTTAATATTAGTACACGTAATTTAAAAAAATTGTACAATTTACAAATTTACATACATACAATTTATAGTATAAATTGCGAGATAAATAAAGTTTGTGGAGAAAAGTTTGCAGAAGCGCAGTAGCTGACTGCATTATTCTTATCGTTACCGACGCAAGCCTTATGAAAACTTATGAAAACACCGGAGTCATAAAAGACACGCCGGCAAAATAAAGATTTGAAAATTCATCGAAAAGGTTGCTCGCTGCGGAGTAATATCCCACGAGGCGGCCGCTTAGAAATGCAGAACTTTGAGCTCCCAAGGTAAATGTTTAACGACATCCAGTAGATTATGCGCCTCTTCCACTTTCGCGCTCCTAACGGCTCGATCTCCTCGGACTCGTCGGCACTACGGCCGCCGGGAAAATTTCACGCGAATGGTTTTCTACCTCTCACTGGCGCGCTAAAACTTTTAAGCCCTCCTCTCGCTTCGCTATTATCCTAATGACGCGTCACGACGTTCCCTCGACTCGGCTGCACTTTGGCGATAACCGCAAATTTTTCGCTTTAACACGTAGTCGGTGGACCGAGGCTTCCGCTGGCATTTTAAGGCGACTTCTACGAGTTTGTACGGGGACGGAGCAAAGATAACTTTGAGCTTCTTTTTCCAGGGCGCGGAGCTTCATGAGTGTATGGCCGTAAAACCCCGAATGCGGTGTGCTTGATGAGGGCTTGAAATGACGACTTGTTGGCTACTGGCGTGGGACGACTTCATCCGACGCCGATCAGCTCTCGGGGAATAGTGGGGAATCGGGCTAATTTGTCGCCTGCTGTGCTACTCGGGACGAGTCAAGGTGAGTTTTTTTGAGGTAAACAATTTTTTTGACTATTTTTTTAGACTTAATTATCATTGAGTATAAAAAAGCAAAAGGTTATTATTTTTTTTATTTTTGTTTAATGAGATTTTAATGTTCTAAAAAAATAAAAAATGATACTGAAGTACTATACTGATTGAAAGCTTCTTTTTAATAATTTTATTTAATGAGGTCAGCAGACAGTGTATCTAGTAATACAATAATTTATTGCTGATTATTGAAGCTTTTCAGAATTGCTTAATAAATATCCGCAAAGCCTCGATGAAGGTTCATAAAGTAGGATCGTGCAAAGATAATATATATATATATATATATAGAGTCGTCTAATAAATAAAAAAGAAATTTTACGATATATTATATTAATGGTGGATTAATTCATTCTTTATTTATTAATATAATTTATTATTATATTTGTCGTATGACTTACAACTATTTTAGAGACTAAAATTAAGAACAATATGCTACTATAAAAAATAAAACGCACCAGAAAAAAGATTTATTCCAAGGATAATAAATTTCAAGTTCAAAAATCCATTCATGCAAAGATTTGTTGTATATTCAATGTTAATACTATTTTTTTTTATTTTTTATAAACTATAGATTTTCCCTTAATAACAAAATGCCAAAATATTTTTGTTTCGCATATAACAACCCGCAGACCGATCACCATCCGTACTTCCCACATTTTTTTACAGTTATACATTTTATTTCATCATCAACTCGATAATATACTCGCAGCAGGCCTATCAATGCCCCACTGGGAAAAAATCGTGTCACTGCCAATCATAAAAAAGGAGAGGGCCTTCGCGGGAAAGGCCGTGGCCTTATTTTAGTTCTCTACGATTCTTTTAAGCACTCCCTCGGAATGTTCAATTCGCAGCTTTATTGCGCGGCGATTTACGTCTACAGAAAAAAATTTCTCTTATACACTATCGTGATGTTTCCTGCAGCTCGGTTTACATACGGACGCTTATAGCTATTTTTGATTTTCTCTCGCTCAAAGCGGAGAGAGACACAGAGATATTTTATTTGACCGAGGTCTCAGTGGTTCTATGAGGCCATCGCAAAAACCAGTTATAATAAAATAACATTTAAAAGAAAAGAAAACAAAGTATAAATATAACAGGCGCACCGGTGCAGGTTAAAATACTTAAATACTAAAGACTAAAACTAATGAGTAGAGACGAGTAGAGAACACAAACAAACGTAAATTACGCAGTAGGCTTAAATATCGCAGGTGTAGTTACAGAAAAATTGCCTCAAACGATGCTTGAAAATAGGTCTGCTATAGGCAGATCTGATATTCTAGAGGAATAGCGTTCCAGAAATTAGCGGCCGATACAAAAAGAGAGAGAGAAAGAATCGGACGTGTGCTAATTTGGCCAGTAGGGCATCTCGGTGAGTAGTCAAAGGCCAGATTCTCGACTTTTAAGAATCAATACCAGTAAAATGCAGTTTTATTGTAAGACCGTGTTCTTTTTACGCGCGGCGAAGAACCTCGGACTCAAAAGCGAGGCGAGCGCGTCTCCCCTCCACCCTTCCCTCTTAACAATAGGTTTTAGGGAAACGTGAGTGTCGCTCGCACCGGCGCGCCCGCGCTTTTAAACTCCGTGTCGCGGAAAGTCGACTCCGAACCGAAATTGACGTTGCCATCGAGGGTATATAGGATGTTTTTACTCGGCTTGAGAAATTGAAACAATACAAGGATTGGAAGTGGCCCCCCGAAGTGGTACCGACTCGATGTATGTAAGTTGGATGTTCCTGTAAGGAACACGCCCGAAGTGTAGGTACTTACACGCTTTGCTGGCGTTTAGAACCACGGAGAATTATGTAAAGTTTAAATATATTTGGACAAAGTAACTAACTAGGGAGACTATACGAGAGGCGACAAATTGTTGGTTTAAAGGCGAACTTAGTTTAAGTTTGTAAAAGCGGTTTGCGCATTAAATTAGAGTTTGCTTGAAGAGGGTCTGTCTTGAATCATCGGTGAAGAAATACCATTATTTTTTATTTTGTGGAAGATTAAAGCTGGGAAATCGGGGGTTAATTTATCAAATTAATTTTTGAATTTTTATTTTGTTTTCTTTAAAACTATTTAAAATTATTTTTTCGCTTTTTTTTTTCTTCTTTGAAATTTATGATTTCTTACACTTTTGACATTTATGGAGGAAAAAACTGTTGAAAGAATCAAGAGGAGCAGATAAAACGAATGTTGGACTTCGAGGTAGTTGAGTTTATCGATAAGAGACCGGGCAGTATTGGTTAAATTTCCACTTTTTTACGAAGCTTTGGCTATTCGGCCAGGCAATTTCACAGCTCGAACAGACGGAGCCGCTGATTTGTTTCATGCGAAGGTATATACGTAAAATATGGTACATGGTACCTTCGAAACGTCTTAAATTTACATAAAATGAAAAGAATCCATTAGAATTCTTGAAAATTCCAAGTGCGCTCATGGTACATCTTTGATTATTGTATGCAAAATTTAAAGCCAAATCATGACTTTATAACGAAATAATATGCAAAAAAAAATAAAAAATATTTCTCTGATTCTTTAAGCCTAAATCGGCCAAAGTATATGTAAAGCTACGAAAAAAAATGTTGTCAGTACAAATATCCCTAAACGAAAAAGCAAAAAGAAATAAGCGTAAGTGTCTCTGAGTCTTTTCCAAGAGTATAAATATAAGTAAGTATATTTGGACCGGCTCGATAGCTATACATACTTAATATATCCCAGCGAGAAAAACTTAGCACCCGACCATTAATCACTTGAACTTCAGAAAGAAGAAATCCGTTTGCAAGATTCATCACCTCCGCTTTACACGCGCTCACGCGAGATTCGATTCACGCAGCCAGCCCAACGTTTACGCGCTGAATATTTAAACGAAACTCCTCAAAGCTTTCCAGTCCCCGGTGCATTCCAACCCAAATCCCTCGCCGACCTATAAGAGCCGATAATTACTGTAAGTCACCGCATTCGCGATCGATATGACGAGGTCTCCCGTCGCGCGAGTGCGTCCATCAAATTAGCGCCAACTGGTTCGACGTCGCTGATCCGCCGGCGTGTCGCCTCAGCCCTTCCCGCGTCCTACTACCCTGCAATTGGACTGATTCGCGAAGAGACGCGTGCGCCTGTCGCAGGCCGATAAGGCGAGTCGCCGCAAGCGCGCCATTGATTTCTTAATCGAGTCGCCCTTTGTCCTCGGCTTGTACCCGCCCAGCCCGTGCCTCCTCGTATAATCTCTCGCGGAGTTTCTACGGTTGGAGGTTGTAATGAAGCCGACGATGAAAGTTTTAAGGCGTACCCCGGTGCTCTGGGTCTCGAGTCTTGGAATTTAAAATTCCAGCGAAGTGGCGTTACGGATCCTTGGTGATTACTCTCGCTTCTGCTGGTGCGCTTGGTTGACTCTTGGATAAAACTCTCAGACTTTTTAATGCGCGCCGAGAGTTTTTTTCTTTGTCGGTTAATGGATTGAAGATATAGTAGGGTAATTTTAACGGTTATGCGTGGGATTTATGGATGTAATGTGTATATTTAATGCTGAAAGTTATTTTATAGTTCGGCTGCTTATATTTACTGGGGGTTGGCTAATGTAGCGGTATAAGTCACATGTAAAAAAATCGCCGCCAATAGATTGGCACTTAGCTTTCTCAAAAATAATTTGAGACTACCTTTTTTTACTTTCTCGTAGAGGAAGCTTTGTAATAGTAAAATTTTAAGTTTCATTGAATTTTCGTAGAAACTTGTTTTCAACATTTATAAGCTAAATATGAATGTTCGTATATAAAACAAGTTCTGTATTTGAACTCACATACAAAATTTTTGTATGCATATACAAACATTTTGTATATGAATACAAATGGTTTGCTCGTTATATATTGTTAATATTAAAAAAGCGAGATATATTATCAAAATGTAATAACATGTTTTTGATGTTTATTTGATCTTTCATTTTTTACTCGTTAAGATTAAATGTTAAATATAAAAATGGATTAAACTTATGTAGGTCAGATATTATCTACATAATTTACAATTAAAAATGTACTGCACAAAGCAGTATTATATTATATAATGTTAATATGAAAAAAATATATAATTTTCCAATTACACAATAAAATAAAATAAAAAACGGAGTTAAAATTTATATTGAAAATAATCAATTCACTAAGCTTTACAATTTTTATGAATAACTAGTCAGCAGGAGAGATTGATTAAAAATTCGAACTTACGCTTCCTTTAGTGTTCATTCAGAGATCCTGATGCTTATTAAAAGTAGGAATAATATCTGAACACAAAAGCTCCATTAAGTGTTCAGTTCAAAGCTCGACTCGTTCATACAGAGACCAAAAAGGAAATAAAAATATATATTCTCTTATACCCCGACCCTTTTAATTCCAGAATTAAAAGTACACCACACGGAAAAGTAGCGCACCTTTTAGTATTAATATTTCTTTTTTTATATTTGTTATTTCAGTCGAAACAAAGACGGAACCCACTCCCCACCCACTAATCCCATCACAATTACGGGTACGTTTAGCGTAATGCCGGCATCAGTCACTGCGCAGGGCTTTTTGCGACTTCTTTCTTCTGCCCTATTTATCTCTCTTTTATTCGTTCTAGATTTTTGCCGTGGGATAAAAGAGGCAACATTTTAATTTATAGCCGTTTCGACTTACGGGCGCGGCGAGATAATGGCGCGGGCAAGGCAGCGCCCTTATTAACTTCGAGCGTAGCCTCAGAAAATAATAAAATATTTGAAAATGTACTCTCGTCTAAGTGTCTAAGTGCTATATTAATGGAAGCGTTTCAAATATCTTCTGTTCAACAGCATTCGCGTTACTTTTCATTTCCATTGAAAAATGTGCGCGTTATTTATTTTTTTTTATTTTAATCAAAAGCATTAAATTTAAAAAAAAAGAATGAAGAAAACAACGGAGAAGTTGAATAACGCGTAAAATTTTGAAGATATATATCATCATATAAAAAAGTTGGGCGAGAGCCATCCGCGTGCGTTTTTTATGTTGCCATTAAAATTTCCTTTTTTCTACGAAAAAAAAGAAAAAATCCACGTGCCTGCCTACATGATATATATATATGCAAAAAAATTGCGAGTCGTCGAATGGAATTAAAATTTTAATGACGGATCCGACGAGACACGGGCTAATTTTATAAATATTTTTCATTATAACGTGTGAGAGCGACGCTATACTCCTCACCTTCAAACTTTTTACGTCCGATTTAGAAATCGATCAATGGGACGGAAGGATGCCGCTGTTCAATTATTTTTCCTTGATGGAGGAAAAAGTAGCCTCGTAATTGTAGCGCACAATTTCCCACTACAGAGACAATTTTCTACTCGTTTCACTGGGGTCATGACTCTTTTTTTTTTTTTTTTTTTTTTTTTGTCCCTCCCGGCGCCGAACTCAATTGAGTACCGATCAAAGGAACAAATGAAATTCTGCGAAAAAAATAAAAGGCACAACTATAGTAGCCGAAACAAAAATAAACCGTTATAGTTAACGGCTCGAACAGGACAAATATCGAATTGTTGACACCGTCCTTTGTGGGTGTTTTTTTTTTATTTTTTCGCGGATAAAAACTTTTTCCGTCCATTCGATGGGTTCCTCGCATGAATTACGGGAAGGGAACACGCGGCACTTTTCCATAATTTTCAATTCGATTTATATCTCGTTCTAAAGTCTGAGAAAAAAAGGATTCGACGTATGATGAATTGCTTATTATGTCTATGAAAAAGATTTTACGCAGCAGAAAAGCGGCCCGCGTCGTGATCCCTTCTCCGATAAAAGGAAATCGGAAAAGGTATGGAATCAACAAGAATTTCGTATTATGTGCCGATATAAATTTCTCGTGGGAATCTGAAAAAGTGACTTTTTACGACACCAACGTAATTATTATTTATCGTCTGTAAAATAAAAAAAAGCACTCTTTACGATGTTTATCCATTTCACAATATCTTATATTGAATTGAAAAAAATAAGAAAATGAAAATCACGTTTGTTTATTAAATTTTACGACACTCGACATAAATCTCAATAAGACTTCGATATAAAAAGCGTGATACTTTTATTGTCACTTTGCAGCGGTAACCTTTTTTATCGCTACATAAATAGCATTTATTTTTGCAACGACCTTTTTAAATTAATTACATAAATGATAAAAATAAATAAATAAATAAACAGCTTTATTCATACAATTTTACGCAAACCATTAGGCCGTATAACGAAATAAAAAGTGAAGTATCGTCACTCCGCCCGAAGCAATTTTTTGCCCGTCGGAAAAGTAGTTTTATCCAGAGATACAAGTGAGTAACATCCGGACATACTGCGAACGTTCATAAACCGCTCGGCACGTCGAAAAAAAAACGTGAAAAAAAGCAATAAAGGAAGGGAGCCCTCCATTCAGGCGTTCGCCGTGCTATTGTCGCGCTTGATTTTACAACGTTTCGGATCGAATTCTCACGTCCGCCGCGCGGCTTCGTCTCCCTCTCCCCTCTTCGATCTTTGCATTCGCCGCGGCGCTGAAAAATTTTTCCCTCTCGACATTCATCGCCTGGAGTACCCTATTTCCCGGGGCGTATTTACTTATCTCATTTCGCGCCGGTCGCTTGTAGCGATTGTATTACCTTCATTGGACCGAGCTCCGGGCGCATATTGATTTTTAAGTGCACTCGATATGGAGGAGGAATTTTTTTGCGGCGCGGATCGATCGCGACCTTAGACTTGTTACGTGTCCCTCAATTTATTAAACCTCGAGTGTTGAGCCTGCTCTCTTATTATAAAATGTTCAAGCTCATGAAAATTCACGAGGGCTGTTGATTCGCGTGAGTGACTGCTGCAGCTGAAAATTTTTTAACTCGGTCGACAGTCAATCATATAACGGGATTTGGGTTAAATGCGCATTACCGCTTTTATCTTTTATGAGTCTCGCGGAAATACGCGCGTGGGTTTTCCACGCGCTGCTTTTCTGAATTTGAAAATTGTATTCCATAATCGAAATAATTTCTTGAATCTTGAATGATTCTTTATCGAATTTCATACAAACTTCAATTTGATAAATTCGAGATAAATTTTTAGTGTTAGAGTAAAATTTGTTTATCTACTATAAAAGTGCAGAAACACCACGTGTTTTTTTATATTATAAAAATTAAAGTGCAAACATCGTAAATTTTATTTAATTAATTATTTAGTTGTAACGGTAAGTCGTGAAGTTAGTAAAACCTAATTCTTAACTTTTTTATATACAAAAAGTGACAGATGCGTATGTGTATAAATTGTTCAGTCTTTAAAAGAACATACATAAAGATAGTCCTTAGTTCAAAGCCTGCGGCTTTCATATATAAATCCACAAGGATTTAGGTGCAAGCTAGAGGCACAAGTATATTCCTTTGGAGTGCGAACATGTGTATTTTGGCATATTCAGCAACAGATAAGTCGCTATTTTGGGTACATGAATACTCTCTTACTGGTACATGCAATAGATTTTTTTTTTTTTAAACGTCTATTTGAATTAAATTGTTTTATTTAAAAACATATTCCATGAAAATAATTTATTATCTAAAAAATAGCTGCATTCGTTAAGTATTCTGACCCTCCAAATTATTTAAACAGTTTTTTATTCAATAAGTCGACAAAATAAATTAATCAAGAATCTTCACATTGCCACATCAAACATTCATCCTTAAGACCTCTAGAACAGATTAACACCTTTTCACTATTAAGGACGTTCAAGAGAAAATCAATTTTCTATGAAATATTTTGAAATTTAAAAATTGAGTTCCTTTCAAAATTCT
>JAWWEN010018865.1:0-19888 GCA_035582955.1 Sycophila texana | reverse complement strand
CAGCGCTATAATCGCTTGGTTCTCACACGCAAAACACGCGTATAAACGCGAATTTCTCACACTGAGTTATATAAAATTAATAAACAGTTCATTAAAACTTCTCAGATTTAAAGTTTGCGACCAAATCACTGAACTCATAGTTAAAGTTACTGAAAACATTTCTCTCAGTGTAAGCTAAAGTTGGAACACATTTGGAAATAAAGTGGAATTCCAGAAGTTTCCCAATCGGCTGACCGTGAAAAAGAATCAGCGACGACCAAAACAAAAGCGATCTCTGTCACTAAAAAATTTACAAATATCGACCGAAGCCACCGCGTGAATTAGCAGATCGACGCCACACCGTCCACGATACAAGTCAGTTGTCATCCCGGTTGACTGGCGCGAACGATAACGATTCTTTCGAAATAAACAAAAACAGAAAAAGTCTCGATAAGCTCCAAGGCGTACTCACTTCCTCGACCGAGCCCTCGGAACGTCCCTGATCCCACACTCACCGTCGACGACACAATGTGGAACTCCCATCTCGGCGGGGATCCCCCATGGGCCTTCCCGCGGGAGCGGCAGCTCGGGATTTCGTCGATCGCCGACTGAGGAGTCCAGCGGACGCTTCCAGAAACCGGAGGGACCCACACGGGGTCACCGCTTATCATTGCCGCGAGGTCAATCACGTATCGCGCTCACGCGCGCAACCATATTTACCCGCGTGCGACTCTCATTGTCGGCGGAGAGGAGTTTTCATCCGTAGATCTGTCCCCTTCTCTTTTCCGACATTTTCCCGGGCGATCCGATAGAGCGCTCCACGCTGTCTGACAGCCCGCGTAAAAAGAAATTAATTTAGATAAATTTAGATAAATTTAGCATATGGGATTTTCCCAAACTTGAAAAAGTTTAAGTTTGGTTCAAGTTTGGGAAAATCCCATATGCCAAATTTATATAAAGTTTATCTAAATTTATCCAAATTAATTTATTTTTACGCGGGAGTGATCGGTCGGATTAAAGATCGATCTGTTGAAAAGATTTTCCTTGTCCTAGAAAATAGACGATTGCGTATAGCTTCTTTTTCAGTTTGACTGTCGTTTTGAGTAATGTTTGTTAATAGTTCGTTCGTAGTTTACAAAAAAAAAAAACATTACTTCGTTAAATATATTTTGAATATTTTTAAGGAATAATTTGATTAATCTAATTAAGCAATAATCATTTACAATGATCAGATATTCCTTCGGATTTTAATGTAAGCTAATATGATTTTTTTCTGCATCATAATTGGCAAGTTTCAAATATTTATTCATATTGTACGGGTAGATCGTAAATTTGTAACTTAATTTTTTGTTCAATTATTTTAACGTGACTAATGAAGCTTACGAAAATGACATTGTATATATGAATGATAATTGTTGCTTTTATTAGAATGAGATAAGATTATTTTTTTAAAGAATTATAGCATGTTCTTGTAGACCTTCGGTCTTTGATTTTGTTTTACTGATAGAATAAGTGCATAAATTATTATCACGGACCAACTTCAAAAAAAAGTTGTTCGATACCTTGGTAAATTTATCTGTTTGGGTTAAAAAATTGCCATTATTATTAAAAATATATCACTGCCTGTAGATTAGTACTTAAATTCCTTAGACTTTATTTAAGGTTGGTTTATAAAATGACTCAGACATTCCCTTTTTGGGAAAAACTTCTTTTTACTATTTCATAGCTTCCTCTAGAAAGAAGCAACAATAGACTTTTTTCTTGATAAGCAATTATTTATTTGACTGAATAAGTATTGATTATTTGACTTAAACTATAATTAATTACGAACTGATTTGTGATTTAATTTATAAGTCATTGTTTTTAAAAGGCTCCTAGAATAAATTAATTTGTATTAAAAAATAAAGACAGTAGCTTATTTTAACATATTTAATTTAAAAATAATGATATTATGCTTGCGTGTTGATGAAACGCCAGAATAGCAAAAATGAAGTTATCGCCTTTCTGCTGATCTAATCTGCATTCAAATTATAGTTTATATATTGGGTTGTGGTATGTGATGATGAATGATCAAGTTCATTGAAATGCAAAACACTGTTGTAGGATTTAGGAGACCATTTTTATTTTCTAACAAACAATGACAATAATTATTTTACTCTGTTTTGGAAAAATTTGTTCTCTACTTTTTTAACAATTACGCTAATAATTTATACTACTTGCTATGATGCGTCAACTTGATTCCTCTAATGTTTTTTTAACAGCTGCTTTAAGTTTTTTTAGACTTTCAAGGGCTTCATTAGGGGTCTTCGCTCTTGCAGAACCTTTTCCTTCGGATTCTACAGAAGACGTAAATCGATCCACTAAATTTTTTAAACGTTCTAGATGCAGTTTCTCATCCTTACTGCAATTATTGCATCCATTGGCAATTTCCTTCTTCGAAAAGTAAAAGTTTTTCAAAGTTTCCGCATTAAGTCCTTCAAGGCCAATGCTTATCCACTTTGGTATGGTGTTATTCTTCTCCACGTCATTGTCTAGTTTTGCCTTTGACATTATAATATCTACTATTCTACGTTGAACTGGTGTTTGCGGAGATAGGGTCATATTTTTCTCAATAATTTTTCGTAACTCTAGAACGTATGCACGAGTCATAATTAAGCTTGAAACAGTGTCGGAATCCTTTTTAAAAGTGGTTATGTTTGTACCAAATAGCCATTTTGCAGTAGAGATGTGCAATTCATCTTTATTCTTTTCCAATTCAGGATGCGCTTTGCATCTGTAATACCAATCCAACAGTTCAAAATTTGGACCAACCACCGGTTCTAAGTGTTTAGCCATTAACGTAGGAAGGGTTACTTTTGGGAGAATATGGTCAATGTATTTCTTTTGTCCTGGAGATTTTGTATTCTGTCCTGAAGTTTCAGGACCACGGTCGTTTACAGCTTCACGTTTTACTATCATTTGCTTGAAAACTTTAAGATTATCTGCATCTACAACATCGTCTAAAATTATTGAATTTGGGATACTGTGCAGAGCTTTGTAAATTTTCTGTTGATCGACATCTAATGGTTCCACAGACTTTGCAGATTCAGTGGTTATGTCATTTAATTTTAGTAAAGTATACTTCATTGTTCTATAATCATCTTGAGTATTTAAAAATTGTTGAATTTTTCCATTCAATTCTACCTCTTTAAAGCAACGATTGGAATATAAAGTTACAGCTGTCCAGCTTAAAATTAATAATAATACCACGAGCACGGATGCCTTCAAGAAATTAAGCATTTTGGTATAACAATCTTCTTCTTTAATGTCTAATGGCGGCGTTAAGATATGAATTTTGATCGGTTCCATTATATCTTCGACTTAAAGGATTTTAGCTGAAAATATAAATGTATATTAATTTTAATAATTGTGAAGAAATGAAGAATTTGACACTTTTTTATGTAACAATGAAAAAAGATAGTTTAAACCCGCATTTGTGGGAATTTTCTTTTTCAAATTTGCAGGGATGTTTCATAATTTCAGTAAAAAGTAAAATAAGTAATTAATTAATAATTATTATAATAATGTATGCATTTTTTTCTTTATCGTTAACAAATTTCAGTTATTTTTGAAATTAACGTAATTGCGTACCCTTATCGTCTAATATTTTATACGGTTTCTTCATGTTAGCAGGTCAATTGCAAATTGATCATACTATTGCAGCATCAAATTAACTTATTTCAAAATTATCATATGAATCTTATCAACTGATAGTTATCTACGTCACTGGCATTTTCAAAAAAATATTACTTCATTAGATATATTTTGTATTTTTTAATATAAATGATTAGATTATTCCTTCAGATTTCAAGCAAATTATTATATAAAATAATGTGTAAAATTCATCTTAATAGATATATTGTAATAGTTTTAAATTTCTTAGGTATAGAACATGGAACTAAACGGGATTGTAAGAAAGCATAATAATAAATCCGTTGAAGGTCTGTTTAATTGTTTTTAATTTTTTAAAACTATTCTTGAACAATTATAAAAATGCTTAGACTATATAGTTTTATAATTATATGTATAGGATAAAAATTATTAATAGTCAAAATACGTTTATATAAAAAATTGTTAAATATTCTTTATTATTATTTAACAACTTTGAAAACAATTTTACAAATTATCAAAATTTACTTATATCGTAAAAAAGGCGTGATATATTTTATCTATAATACGTAAGTCGCAAATTTACATGTAAATAATAATAATTAACTTGATTTATTAAATCTAGATACATACAAATTAGATTAAAGTATCTTTTAATCTAGGTTTCGTCATTTTATTTTATAAATAGGTACAATTTTTTACATCATTTTTTCATAGCTATTGGTCTTGATAAAACTCATAAGGATCAGTAAAAGATGAATAGTCTTCATTGCTTTCTTCTGGTCTTATTCTCTTCAACTGATGTTTTAAGAAATACTTCAGAAATATATCTTCCTTGTCTTCGGTTTCTTTACTTTCTTCTTCTTCTTGTAGTTCCCCGTTTTCTGCTTGAGGTAATATCATATCTCCATGTTTATCGTAAACTGGTAAAAATTCTTTGTAAGGAGGATCATCTTCAACGACATTCTTGATTTTTGAATCAGCGTTTTCTTCCACTTCGGTTTTATCAGCACTCTTGATTAATGGTACATATTCTTCTCCGACATTACTCATAACTTCGGAAATATTTTCTTTATTTTCTTCTTCTTCTTTTTGTAGTTCCTCGTTTTCTGCTTGAGGTAAAGACATTTCTTCATTTTGATCGTAAATTGGTAAATATTCTTTTTGAGATCGATCATCTTCATCGACATTCTTGATTTTTGAATCAGCTTTTTCTTCTACTTCGGTTTTATCATCATTCTTGATTAATGGTACAAATTCTTCTCCAACTTTTCTCATAGCTTCGAGCATAGTTTCTTTATTTTCTTCTTCTTCTTTGTCTTCTTCTTGTAGTTCCCCGTTTTCTGCTGGAGATAATATAATTTCTCCATTTTTATCGTAAATTGGTAAATAATCTTTTTGAGGTCGATCATCTTCATCGACATTCTTAATTTTTGAATCAGCTTTTTCTTCTACTTCGGTTTTATCATCATTCTTGATTAATGGTACATATTCTTCTCCAACTTTTCTCATAGCTTCAAGAATTTTCAAAGTTTCATAAGATTCTGAATTGGGCTCTTCAACATAGTCGGATTCTTTTCCAACTTCCTTCATTGAGTTGAAAGTTGGTTGAATTTTTTTTAACGCATTCCTTTCATCTACAAATTCATTCTCGTCGTTCGGTAGTAACATAAGATACTGTTCTAAAACTGATGGCACGGGATCCTCGTTAAAGTCATCGAAATTAATTTTCAAAAGAGACAACTCAGTGTTTTCAAGCATTAATTCATTTGTTACTTTATATTCATCATCTTTTATCCAAGGAAACATACTACGTCGTAACGTCATTGATGCTATGATAAACGGACCTAGTTCACGTTGATGTACTACTGAAGGATGAGTTGCTATGAACCAGCTCTTAATATGATTAGAATTACTTTCGTCTATTTTCTTCCAGACTTCATCAAAAGTAATTTGATTGAGATCATATTGTTCTTTAAGATAGAACTTCAACAGAAATTTATCTGCAATTTGTTTTTGAAGAAACGTTTCTGCTTGGATTGGCTTTTCTGGGTCCATGATGAGAGAAAACATTTTTAAGTAAGATTCTTCTGTCATTTCACTTAGCCACATTTGCATGTCTGTTACATAATCAGTAATGTTCGGATTGTAAAGTACTTTGGCAGCGTAATATTTTGATTTAAAGTTATAATCAACAGCAGTGGGATCGAAATGTGGTAACAAACCGTAATACCAATGAACCAAATTATAATCATATCCAACGAATGGCTCCAAAAAAATAGCTGCGATGATTGCATAACGTTCAGGGTTGTAAGTAGGTAATTCAAATCTATTTATAATTACGCTGGGTAAGAATTCACGCGATATATCTTCAACCGATGATATATCACTTCTAATATATTTATAAAGATCGTTCAGACTTGTTTCTATCGAACTAACTTTTTCATGCGCTTTTTCTGTAGAATAATCTTCAACAGAAACCCTGTCATCTGTCACCTCCCACGCAGGTTGAAAAGATTGATCGGAATCACTCTTAATCTCTTCTTGTATAACAGCTACAGCTTCAGGATTTTCTTCTTCACTAGTTGACTCAAAATCAACTAAGTAGACAACTGGCGTGATTTCATCATCATTTTTAATTTCTTCTTGAACAATAGCTGCAGATTCTAACTTCAATGTTTCCTCCTTACTGCTAGTCTCATCTAAGTCAAGGATTTCTAACTTCTTTTCAGCTTTTTTAATTTCCTCTTGAATAACAGCTACAGATTCTTCATTTGATTGATCTACTTCGCTAATTGGTTGTTGAAGTAAACCCATGGCATTGGCAATGTCATTCATCAGCTCATCTAGATCATCGACTTCTACAAATTCCATATCATTTTTAAAATCTTGATCCACCTGATGAGTATTTTCATCTTCCAAACTAGGGATTACAATAGCTTCGTTACTTTTATTTTCCAAGCTAGGGATCAAAATATCTTCGTTACTTTCTTTTTCCAAAATAGGGATCACAATGTCTTCGTTACTTTCCTTTTCCAAAATAGGGATCACAATGTCTTCGTTACTTTCCTTTTCCAAACTAGGGATCACAAAGATTTCGTTATTTTCCTTCTCTCCTGCAGATTTACCTCTATTATTTAATAATTCTACAGATCCTTCGTTACGAAAGTCTAATACCTCAACAGGAATAGAAGAAAATTCTGTATAAGAAGGCGTCGATATTGCGATAAATGAATCTATTTCATTTGATCCAACGTCCTGCTCATTCATCATAGCATAGACCTTATTCCTAAATGACAATTTATTTTCCTCACTGCTGTAATCATGTTGATTACTGACTAATTGTTCTGACTGTTCGTCGATTTCTAATTGACGGGGATAGTAGTTTGAATACAAAGTCACAGCAGTCCAACTTAAAATTATCAGTAGCAGAAAGAGTACGGCTACCCTTAGTAATGTAATCAGTCTCGTGCAGCAACCATTTTGCTTAAGTCCAAATGCCGAGATTGGAAGTTCTATTTTAATAGGTTGTGGCCTGCCTTCTTCCACATTCTGGAGTAGTTTAGCTGAAAATGAAGATAGTCAATTGTAGTTTAGCATCAACTTTCAAATAAAATGTGTTTATATACCACATTTTTATTGATAAAAATTGGTAGTTAAATTAATTTGTTTTAATGCTTAATATTTTGAAAAATATCTGTCATCTTCATTAAGTATTAAAAAAAAATTTTCGAAACATTACTAATATATCAGTTTTATTTATGATTGTAAAGACGTTAGTCATTGACTCGAATAGTATTTTAAAAATAAATATTTAATTATTGTCATTATTAATTGAAAATATGACTTCCTAAAATTTCAAATATAATAAAAATGAAAAAGCATCATTCTAAGTTAATTCTATTAACTGTAAAATTGATAGCGTCTTATTTTTTCTTACACTAATTTATTCATTGAAATCTCACATCCACTTATCAAATTGACCCACATGAATTGCAATGAATAGACTCTTTAACCATCTTATGAGTCATTTTTTGACTCAATAACCGCAAGATTAGAACTGGACTGATTTAAATAAATTCTTTGTGTCAATACTTCAAACTCACTTTATATATTAATAAATTATTTTTTTTTTTTAATTATTTTAAATGCACAAAATAATTAAAATAAAATAAGTCTACCATTTAAAATTTATATTTTATTTTCTATTTAAAAAGACATATCCTATTATTATAATAATTTCACTGAAAACAACTACTTGTTGTCTACTAACATATATAATTAAAATAAAAAAACTACTTTAGCATATAACATTTATTTTCCATTTTCTTCACGAGCACATTATGTCCTATTATTATAATTATAATGTTACCAAATATTTTTTCGCATATATCAATTTCCCAGTCGAAGTACTCGTTTGTTTCTAAATATACAAAAAAAAAAAAAAAGCAATGAAAAGCTTCCACTGCTAAAAATCCGCGACGAAACAGAAAATTGAGCGAGATTGTACAACGGAATCTCCAAGTAGTTAATTTACAAGATGACACTTTCCGACGGCACAATTGAGGCGCGAAATGACTTTGCCCGTCTAGAAAAATTGATGCGCGCTCGTGAATAATCGCTCGGCGCGTGTTAACACTGCCCGATACCAAGAGGATCGCTTACCGTCGCTATCATGCTTCTTCCACTGTTCCTTCATCTCGGATCGTCGCTCGTGTACTGTCCGTGCTCTCGGTCCACCAGATGTTTTTGTTGTATCAGAATGTCATAGCCGGCTCAGTGGGAAACAGCGAGTCGGGTCAAACTCTTATCAATCGCGGGTCGCCTACGTCGCAGAAATTCACTGAAAATCACACACGGCTTCGTTAAAACGCGCTATGTCGCAGTTCAGAACGTCCTCTTTGCCGTCGGTCGATCGACTATTTTTCTCCTCCAGCGCGATCTCTTCAATGCGGAAAAATTGTCTATGTATTCCGATGAATGCGTCGCCGGATCGTTTCATTGCGATAGCTACTTCCTTGATTTGTCACGTTTGATTTTCTTTTGCCTCTGCACTTATTATATTACGTTGCACACACCACGTGTGCGTACATTTAGAACCGACTTATTTTTATTTCTATTTTCTATTCACTTTTTTTCATTGTTACATAAAATTCAAATTTCTGGTATGCATGTGTATGAATATTTTTAATTTATTTATTTGTGAAACTTATGAAAGTTTGTTCATGTGAAATGTTTTGAAGAAAAATTGAAAAAATAAAATTAAATGTATGTAATAATGAAAAAGCTCGTGAATATTGCTTAAATTAAAGTTGTGTGTGTTGTAAGATTATTCAAATTCAGTTCTTAATAAATTTCAACTAGATTTTATCAATCTAATTTTTTTTTTTAATTCTAACTTTAAAGTAAAAATAAACGAATAATTTTAATAAAATATCTTTGAATATCTCAAACACTTAAAAACAAGAATATGAAAAACTTCACCAACCTTGAAGTATGTTATGAAAAAGGTGGTTAAACACGGAGCAATCGTCTGACTGGTACTAAATCTTTCGGAATGACTTCTGAAGCTCCTACTTTGATCTTTATATGAAACCCTTTCGTGCTCAACTCGGAGATTCCGTCGAAGACGCGTCACTTTTGACGATTGGGTTTTCCAAGCAGCGCTGTTAATCCAAGCTGAACGGAGTCTGTGTTTGGTCTGTGTCCGGCGTTTATGGATCGAAAACACGAGAATTTCTAAATACTTTAAATTGAGTAATTGGTCCGGCTTTCTTGGAACTTCCTTAGCTAGTCTTTGATGCTATTTTGTTTGAAGATTTGATGCGAATAAGTTAAAAATATAAACAAGATTAAGCAGAGTATTTTGATTGTATCTATTAGTTTGTGATACTTTTTTCTTCTTTTTTTATCGGTAAATGTAGGAAAAATGTATCAATTACAAAAGATCAAATTCCCAGTTTGATGTTTTCAAATGAGATGAATTAACATCGGTAAAATAGAAAACAGGGATATATGCAAGTTATTTTCCATTCATACTATCACTTATTTTTTTTCGAGTTGGTTATAAAAAAATTGGATACGAAAAGCTGAATGTGTAATACTACTTTGAGCTGAAGACATTATTTTTCACATTGATTATGTGATACAAACGATTGCGTAAAGTAGGAATAATCTCTTTATTCATTTTGAAATTTCTACTAAATTAACTGCTCATAAACAGTTAGTGTCTTTAATATTTTTCCTTACGATTTAAAAAAAAGTTTTAGACTTAGAAATTCTTAAATTTTTTAGCTGTTAACTGATTACAGAAACAATGAAATCAATTTCTATTTAAATTTAAAAAAAATTATTTTAAAAATCAAAACAATAAAATATTAAAAACTTAATATAACATCATTTTCAAAGAATAGAATTTAATATCTACAAGCAATGCTCACTCGGCGACATTATATGATAAACTTTCCGATGATTAAATCATCGGATTCGGACCCTATCTTCAGAATTTCCGAATCAAATCAGTTGGCTGCTTGACTGGGTAAAGTCATGACCATAACAAAAGTCCCACTGTTTTTCCTCGCCGCGTTGCCAATTTTCTGTAAAGCTAATTTAAATGGTACAGTATCCAAAGTGCGAATCAGTGAAAAGTCAATTTATCGAAAATTTGCATAAGCTGCAAAGTATTTTTATACAACATTAATGCGGCGTTCAATAATTGAAAAAAAAAATCTTCGTAAAATCGATAAAGTACTTTACGTAATTTTTCTTCGAGTGTAAACAAAAATAAATTCGTGCGAGCATAACGAAAGACCTTGCATAATTTGATCTAATTTAATCTCTCAGCGAGAGGAAGACACTTGTTGTATAGTATCAGCTATACGTCAGTTTTATTTAATTTAAAAATTTAAGTAAATTATTTTTGGTCCCATTTGTTCTACGTTAATTTATAAAACCCTATTCTACGTTATTGATAAGAATTAATTGTCAGTGTAAGTGGATTTTTATATTTGTATTGTTATTTTGAATGATCTTAAAATTTGAAAAAAAAAAAATTGAAAAATCTGGTGAATTGTATATTTTCTAAGGAACATCTTCAGATTCTACCATTAAATAAAAATAACGTACGTAGAACAATTAATCGTTTGAATTATTTTACGTTCGTTTTCGTATAACGACCGGCGTCGCTTATCTGCCCCAAAAGAGATTTAACTCGAGTACTTGAAGTTAACGTATCGATACTGAGTCGTCATTCAATTATCCTTCCTTTATCACCTGCATTTATGTCATTTATCGGCGTGATGTTTAGAATTATTATTCCATTTTGGTCACGTTTCATACGTCACCGATTTTACTTTAATTAATATAAACGTTAAATTTTAAGTTATAGCTCTAAACAGAATGTTAAAAAAAAATTAATGATTATTGAATGACAAGCGTGTGTGTAGTAAACTGTGATAATTGAAATAATCGCTAATCAATACATTTTTTTTTTATTTAATTATAGATAAATGAATGTATATTAATAAAATGACTAACGTGTTTGTACATAATTGTTAATATCGCGGATAAGATCTTTCTCGAAATATTACACGTTGTTTCTTGCAAACAACTTTATTTTCTGTGATGTTTAAAGGAGCACATTAAAATTTCCCATACACAAATAAAATTTTCGTGAAAAATATCGTACAAATTTTCATGACGCGCTTTGTGCACGTAGCTCTACTTTTTATACTTTTCTGAGCGTTTGCGGAAAATAAACCGAAGCGAAATTCTTTGTGGTTAAAGTTTATCGACAAAGTAAGAGGCAAGTGCCACATTTTTCTACAAATGTTTACAAAATGATAATGAAATTGCATTGGCTACTCATTGCGTGCTAAGAATCGCGAAATCTAATTCACATTATTAAACAAATGAGCACCCAAAAAAAAAATAGTTTATAGTTTCGAAATCTTAACTGACATCTTGCATGTCTGTTGATAAAAATTTACGTTTGTACTATTCAAGTGCCATGAAGATGATAAATTTTAAAAGTATTCGGCTTATCGCAATTAAATGAAGTGCAACTACACTGTTTAAAAATTTGATTAATCTATTATTCTACTTATTTATTTAAACTGCATTTTTGTTCATATTTACGTTAGTATAATACTCATACAGAGACAGCTTTATGGTATGTGTAAAAAGGGAAACGATAAAAAACTGTTCTATCCTTTTCATAAGAATTGTGATATAGTCACTCAAATCTTCTGTGGGCGGTGATAAGAAAAAAAAAACGTTGCATCATGATTTTTTTATTATTCGTCACAGTGTACGATTTCATTAGTCACATCATCATGATCTTACTCTTAAAAATTTTTATAACGTGACAACCATATTCCCTAAAATTTGTTTTTTTAGGATATGCTTACGCATCCATACTGCGAGTTAAAAACGATGCAACAATTAATTGCTCTGAAGGATTTGTTATTGATGGAACTCTGACGAGGTGTTTAAAAGGTTTGAAAATCAGTTTATTTCCATAATTAATCCAATCATTTTAATGAATGGCATACAATGGTACCATTTATATTTATCGGTACGCTTAGTCGCCACTGGTTACGAGGATTCGTGCGAAGAAAGCAAGCAATGCTCGGAATTCTTATCTGCCGGCGCGGTTTGCCAGGACAATAAATGTCTTTGTCTTGATGGCTACCACTATCTGCATGGTGAATGTCACAAGTCTAAAGGTAAATAAATCTAAAGGAATAATTTTTGAAAGCCTTCACAAAATTACTTTAATAATTTACCGTAAATTTTACATTCATTTGAGATAAATTGATGAAAAATAACGGTTC
The DNA here is from genome assembly GCA_035582955.1 of Sycophila texana. Classification (NCBI taxonomy): domain Eukaryota; kingdom Metazoa; phylum Arthropoda; class Insecta; order Hymenoptera; family Eurytomidae; genus Sycophila; species Sycophila texana. The sequence continues at coordinate 7,427 of JAWWEN010018865.1, read as the reverse complement.
GTGTTACAGGGCTGTTTGAAAAATGTGAAAAAGATGAAGATTGCTTCGTAGATGCAGAGTATAATGCCGTCACCTGCCTCGAAAATGTTTGCAGGTGCAGAGATGGATTCTACCAACGGGAGTACAGTACATGTCGCCGAAAATCTAAAGGTACTAATTACAATATTAAAGAGATTTTTCTGAATTAGACTTTGACCCTGACTTGATGAGGTCAAACCAACTCTGTGTTCTCAGATCGACGAACCCAAAAATCTCATAAGTATGGTAATTCTATTCTAATGGTGTTTTTCAATTCAACTTTTAATCGACCTTGACCAGCTAACCTAACAGATAAAATCGAACCTAAGTTCGGATTCATCGATACTATAAACGCAATTCATCTGGTCTGAAGATTCAAGCATTCCGATTTAATAAAAAATAATTAATTCTTTGATTACCTTAACCTAAAATTATTTCATTAACAATAGAAACGATTATAAATATACAAAAAAATTATTGGTTTGCATTTCAGGTCTAAATGACGAGTGTATGATAAATTCCGATTGTGCTTTTCACGAAGGTGCGACGTGTATCAACCAGACATGTATTTTAAGTAAGGAAGCCAAGCATAAAGAAGCAAAAAACTACGAACAAAATAGTGAGTACAATTTAGTGTTTCAACTGCACGTTAAATATACCTCGAAGGAATATGAAAACCTTCCGGAGAAAATCAGGATTACTGACTTAAAATTTATTCATGTTTATGAAAGGCTTTTGTAGAAATCATTAAAAACATAATCTTTTAGAAGCAAAAATGGACCCTTCAGCGATTGCATCCATTACGTCGACATCCCTGGTTATTCTGGTGGGAGACAATTGCAATGTGGATGATGATTGTGGATCCGTAACAAACTCTTTCTGCGGTGCCGATAAAAAATGCACCTGTCTTCGAGCACATTTTGCATCAGATGAATTGACGGAATGCATATCAGGTGCGCAATTTTTATTAAGAATATATTTTTTGTTATTTAGCTTTTTATAATTAAATATAGATTATTTATCCAGCTATCTATCCCTCATTTCATCTTCTCTCTCCCTCATCCTCTCTCTCTGTCTCTCACTCACTTCCTCTAAAGTTTGCATTTTGAGGTTGCAAAAAAGTATATTTCTTAGAGTTGGAAGACTGCCATTAATTGCACTCGACAAGAATTTCTCCTTTTCCGTAATTCATCTGAAAGTGAGGTGGAGGGAGCGTAGAGGGAGAGAGAGAAATAATTATGCAGAGAACTTAATCATTTGTAGAAATCGGAGAAAAGTGCACAGACAAAGACAAACTTCACGTTGAGTCCGCTGTTTGTAAGGATGGGCAATGGACTTGTTCAATTGATCACATCACCTCGAAGAACAACCGGCTTTGCAACGAAGGTACTTTTGTTTTCTAAAAATGTGAAGCTACATCTAGGACGAACAAATTGCCAACTAAAGTTCCACGCAATTTATTTCTATTCAGTTATTTTTCACACTAAATTATTTCATTTTTTTAGTATTAAATTACAACGATAAATGCATATCCAATGAGTTATGTCAGTTACTCGGGCCACGGGCGAAATGTGAAAATAAATCTTGCCAGTGCGATTCAAAGAGCCACTGGCTCCAGAATGAGACCTTCTGTTGGTTATCGAAGGAAATAGATGAGGAATGTGAGAGTAACAACGACTGCTTTGCAATAGAAAACAGTCTCACACCCGTCTGTCAAAAAAAAGACGATAAAAAAATTTGCACCTGCCCATCGAAGTCTCACATCAGTGAAAATCGTGGACACAAAGTCTGCATCCCAGACGAAACTGGTATGATTAATATTTTTCTTTTTTATGAAAATTATGAAAAGATAATTTCGTCGGTTCCAAATAAAAAGGTACCAACTCAGAACCTATATAAAGAAGGTTCCAACTCAAAAACCAGGTAAAGAAGGTACCAACTCGGAAACTGGGTGAAGAAGATACCAACTCGGAACCCGGAAACAAAGGTACCAACTCGCCTATCACTTTCTTAGCGCTAGTTGGTACCTTGTCTCCAGGTTCTGAGTTGGTACCTTCTTCATCCGGGTTCCGAGTTGGTACCCTATTCACCCGGGTTCCGACTTAGTACCTTCTTTATCCGGATTCCGAGTTAGTACCTTTTTCATCCGGATTCCGAGTTAGTACCTTCTTCATCTACGTTTCGAGTTGGACTTGGAACCTTCTTCATATGGGTTCTGCATTGGTACCTTTTTATTCGGAACCGACGATTTATTATTCATTGTATTTCGTCAAAGTTAAGAAGAAATGAATTAAATTAATTCTCACGATATTTACAGAATTGGGTAGTTATTGTGTCCAAAATAGCGATTGTTTGGTTGGAAGCGCTATTTGTCAAAATAATAAGTGCCAGTGTGGTAACAATTACTTTGAAAGCGAAAAGATTTGCTTACCAGGTAGTGCTTTTCTCAAATTAGCAGCAATCTTCGTAAACCATGCATATTGAACGTAAATCGCAATAATTTTATGTTGATAACAGGACTTAATGCGGAATGTGAAGAAAATTCAGATTGTAAATTGAATAATACCGAGTGTCGAAAAAGCACGAATGGAGCAACTTGTCAATGTACTGATAACTTCATTGCTACTCCTGGAAGAATATGCATTACCAGTACGTTTAAAATAATGTATTGTATATATTGAGAGAATTTTCTCGTAAAAATTGCGTTGAAGCTCCCCCTAAAAATTACCGGCGGGTTATAAAAATTATTTTAAAATGTTTTTTCCGCTAGTCAAAAATAGTATATTTATTAAAATAATAAATAATATTAATAATATATATTTATGTAATAAATAATTTATTGAACTTTTTGTCTCATTCTTTAAGAATCAGCATTTAATAAGAGCTGCAGTTGTAATCGGCAGTGCTCGGCAGTTACTGCTAACGCCTTTTGCATGAAAGACGGGACCTTCCTACCAGATGATAATTGCGAGGACCGCAATTTGGGAGAATGTAGATGTAGTCAGGATGATTATTACAGAGACGGTATCTGCTTCAAGAAAAGGAGTAAGTTTATTAACAAAAAATTTTTTTGTGTGTCATATTTATGAGTAGTTTAAATCTTTAAAAAACTCTTTAGAATTAGGACAAGAGTGCTCTAAAGAAGGTGAATGTTTCACGAAAGGAGGGCAACATGCAATTTGCAGAAATGGTATTTGTTCCTGTGATTTTGAGCATAAAAGTGATGGCGATAACTGCATTCCAGGTAAGACAGAAAATGTAATCTCGGGATCGTCTATCATTTAGTCTATAATCGCTGCCTTTTTTACAAAAAAATCTTAAATCTTCGGATTTAGAAGTCAAACTCAGGTTCAAAATCAAACTTAGTATTCAATTACAATTGGTGTTTGCTAAATATAAGTACTACTGTATCTTCAATCAATCACTGTACTTACGGATTTCATTCCAGACCCAAAATTAATTTTAAAGAAATTTACCTGGAAATAAAACAATTAACAATAGAATGAATGACTTTAAACCTGATAGGATTGAATCCAATGGATACTGAATCCATCTTGAATTCAAAAATTAAATACGACAGTATTATTAATTCTTTTAATCTTAAAGATATGCAATTAAAAATTCTAAAATAATAAAGATAGGAAAATAGAAAATCAAAATATGTAATTACGTAATTATTAACTAATCGAACATTTTTTCAGCGAACTACAGCCATTCGATCAAAATGAGTTTATGGACGATACTACTTTTGGCTGTGTTTCTCTATCATTAAAGATCTTTCAAGCACTTTCCTTTGAACTGATTTAAGCACTTGAAGAGACTTATCCTTCTTATCTTTAAATAGTCATTTCTGATACTTTCTTCTGTCCATCAATTAGGTATGTTGATTTAAGTTATTATTCACGCGTGCTTCTGATTGACACAAATGACCAGTGTAAATAATTATAAATAAAATATTCATTACCCCTATAATTGGTCAATTTCTTCATGAATTTTTTACTTCTTGGGCGTACGATCAGAAACAATTTTTCTTCCAGAATAAAAACCAACATTTCGTTGCTACAAAAGAAACAATAATACTTAAATAGTCTGTCAATAAAAATAATATTCATTCAAAAAAATACTCGAAAAAAAAATAGTATTTTACAATCCACCTTTGTAAAAAAAAGGTCCTCGAGCCACAAAGAAAAAATTCCTTCAAAGCAAACGATCACATACAAGTTCTCTTCCACAAAAAAGAAACTATAATAAATATTCTCTCAATAAAACTTATTTTTTTAATTCCAAAATTCGCCAAACGATACTTCAGCACCTTCATAAAAATTTAGCAGTTTATCTTTCTGAAAAACGTTCCCCGAACCTCGAAGAAGAAACAAATTCCTCCGAAGAGTCGGATCGATAGTCCCTTGCACAGGTTGGAAAAAAAAATCCTTCGGAAGAAAAAGCAAAGGAGAAGGCGTCGCACACACTCGCAGCGAATCGCGCGTCCATCAAGATAGTCGCCGGCCGAGAGCACGCGACGGCCCTTTTACACCCGCGTCGCGCATTGACGTCCCGGACGCACGCGCTGCCAGCGTGACGTCACCTGACCACTCGACGGGGTCAAGGTGATTATCGGCGGAAGCCGGCCGATACACCTGCACGCACGTCGGACCTGACGATGCGATGGTCGATGCGACATTGTCGATTCTTTGTTACTTTCCTTTTATTTTCGTGGGCCAAGAGGACCGTGCGTCCGAGCCACGTGTGCACGAGGAATCTCGTCGCACGAGGAAAGGTGAGTTAGAGGAGAAGCTCATGAAATGTTTTTTTTTTTTTTCTTTTCAAGCGAGGTGGTAGTAGTTTGCGGTTTGCTTAGTTTCTTGAATAAAAATGATTTTCTATACGAGTTACAACATTGATCGTAACAAAAGAAATTTGATCTTGCCTAGGAAGTTATACTTCGTCATTATGATCAGAGAGGAGGTGTAAATGGGTTTGAACAGTCGCTAGATCTGTGTGTGACTGAAAATGCCTACTTATTTGCACATCTGAAAGAATCAATGAAGAATAGAATATTATTTTTAGGCTCATAGGTAATTTGATTATTTTGAAAGGGAAAAACTTTATTTAAATTTACAACCTCATTATTTGAAAGACCGAAGCTCCGAACAGTGCTGATAATTCATGATTCATTGTAACAAGTGACAGAAAACATCTGAGTAAAAACAGTTAGCAAAGAAACAATGTATACAGTAATTGTCTGCACATAAATAATCTGAGCAGAAATAATCAGCGCAGAAAAAGTATACAGAAAAAACATTGGATAACGCCAATCCAAAGTAAATTTGTCAATTGACAGTAAAATAACGACTTTTAGATTACTGCTGCGTGATTTTTAGGCGTGCTTACCGAAGAATACTTATGACGTCGATTGAAGCTTTTCTCCCTTCTTTTTCTGCTTTTCGGGCGAGCAACATGTGGGTGGCCTTCCAATATTGCTAAGCTGAAAAATTACTTTTAACATTTCGTGTTCTGACGTAAATTCCATCAGTTAGATGGAACTACGTTGATTCCATTGATCGGGGGAAGTGACCCAACCAGATTTTAATGGTAGCCCACAGCCAAGGAATCTTTGTGAAAGTTTTTAAAAAGAAGTATTCCATAAATAAAAGTGCGAATCACGATTGCTGTTAGAATAGAATACGTAATTTGTGACTAAATTTTGACAATAATTAGTCATTCCTTCCTTTTAGAAATGGGAATTATAAGAGAAAACAAAATATTCTTTAAATAAACTGTATGTTCATTGCATAATTAAGTAAATATTTCTTTAGTATTTAGTTTTTTACTGTAACTTAAAAATGCAGATGTTTTGGATCATCCCCAAAATTGCTATATAAAAGTTCAAGAAGCAAGCGACAAAAAGAAAAACGAGCCTTAGTTTTAGATCCTTCCTTCTTTCTTATCGTCTATTCGCGTTTTTTGTTTTGATTGACTTAATTTATGCAGGCTGGACGATCGACGTAACGTCCGAGTCGGGCATTAGCATACGTCACGTGAATGATGTTCGGTTATCATCTTTATTTCGCTCAGGCACGCACTTTTTTTCGTCCAAGCTTACAAAAGATATGCACAATCACCCGTACACATCGAGCAGGGTACTTTGTATGTATACGATTCAGTAGATAAAAGTATTAACTGTGATTATACTTGAATACTCACGCATTTGTTGACTCGAGCTTTATAACTTTTATAGGCACGTCCACTGAATTTCAAATTAAATATGGTATGATAGCTTTAAATCATAATGTATTCGAAATTTTATCGTTTGAAAAATTAAAGACAATGGAATAAATTTCCACTTTTTTTCTGCAAATAAAATAAACTTTTTTTCCTTGAAATCTGTGCATCAAAAAGTCTTAAAAAATTAACGACATCATATCAGCTGAGTGGTACATCCGCGCCTGCATCCACGCCACACGTTATTCACTGCGTCAAGTATGCTCGCTCTAAAGCGTATCTAAAATATAAAAACAAACCAGTAAAGGATTGGAAATATTTAAGGACGTGTGACTGGTTAAAGGATTAACAGAAAGATTTTGATTCCGAAGAAACTTTCATCACCTTTTTTCATCGCAATCGCAACCCTCCCGCTACGAGGAAGCAAATATTTCACAAGCTTATCGAGCAAAACGTTTGAATAATAAAATAAGGTGCAGTTTCGGTCAAGGACCTTTGAGTGAAATTTAATTTCATGCAAAAAGTCGTGCGCTGCTTCCGACGCTACAATGGGTGGCTTAAGATTAGAAAAACGATCGACCTGTTTGGGAGCTTCTGACAATGACTTAAGTATGAAAATCCAAAGGTAATTGATTCAACACATTCCCTAAGAATTGTATAAATATTAAAAATTTTTATTTACTTCTTTATTTTAAGTTTCATTGGACGACGTTGCGACGTTCTCCAGACTACTTGTTTGAAATGAATCAGTTACCACTGGGTGTACCTCTACTTATCAGTCAATTATCTGAATACTTACGGTTCGTGCTCGTTTCACTCTTTAGTCGTACAATGCAGCCCTTTCAGGTCGCGTCGTAGGACGAAAGGGGATGCGATTAGCCTCACGCGAGCCCAAGGAAGTGACGCAATGGCCACGTCACGAGATCCGATGATTCCTCACAACGACCTCTGCGAAAAGGCCGCGACTGATTTATCGCTCGGGGTAGTTCAGATCAGATCGTGCCGCAAGCTTTTGCCACGCTTTTCGATTTTCGGATGTACTAATTCGATACCGTGCGAAGTAGCCACGATCAATGGAAGATCAGTGAAAATGTGCTTTTTAGGATTTTTTTTTTTTTGAAGCTATGCTTCTTATGGCGCGTCGCGTGAACTTGAGGGTAAATCCAAAAACTATGTAGAAAAGTATG
>JAWWEN010018854.1:0-19902 GCA_035582955.1 Sycophila texana | reverse complement strand
CCGGGAAAAACTTGTCCCGTAGGTGTGCTTTCAAATTTTTTTTTTTATTTTTAATACCCCAGTTGTTTGTCTATTTCTGTAGAATCCCACATATACACTAATTCTATGTGAGAAGTCTTACACTTATTCATATAGCGAGTAATTAATTATTTGTATTTAAATTTATGTGTAATTTAAAATAAAAATGTCCAAAATGTGAAAAACATTTTGCATAAAGATAGTGTAACGTGTAAGAGTAGAATGATTTACAGCGAGTATCATAAGGAGAACGAAGGTATACGTGCGTGCGTCAAATGCTCAACTTATTCCAATAGCGATCTGGAGTTTCGCGATGGTTATGAGAGCAAACAATTAACATGTAACTCGTACAATGCAATTCAAATGCCACACCGACGGAACATACATTTGACTTGACTTGTCATAGCGATATCAAAGTTAGCGGAAATTTCGAGGGAGTTAGCGAGCGATAACAGCGTGAAATCAACGTAATGTACATGAACTGTGCAAATTGCCTGAACACGTCATCCCTGACACTCCACAAATTATTCCCAGCATCGAACTTACAAAAAAACTCAAAACTTAACGGAAATAATAAAAAAAAATGTTTTAAAGTGAAAACGATACTGCCCATTGAATCGCGTTGATCTGTTTCATCCTTAATGAGTATACACTTACGATCGGCGGTTAGCTCTACGACGATAAATAAATATTCGTTTCGCGCGAGAATCGACCGGTTCTACGGGAGTTTAAAACTCTCGGGTAGAAAAAAAAGTTGAGGACGGCCGCGTCACTTCCGCGAATAACGTCGAGATGACGGCAAAGAGGAAAGGGGCGTCCAGGGTGGGCAGCGAGCTGTCGTAACTCACGCGGAAGCGGACAGCCGGTGCTTGTTCACCGCCGAGGGAACACGCCACTTATATCGGCTCACACCTGGACGGCGCGTTTTTCAGTGAAAGGAGCTTCTTCCACTGGGTATATATTGGAATTGATCTTGTTCGATTGCGTAAAGAGGCCCGCTGATTGAGCAGGTAGGTTAGGCGAGATTTCCATGAACAAGTTGGCAGATGTGGACATATAGTGTACCTTATGTAATGAGCTGAAATAAAATGAATTTTCTATAAAGTTGTGACTAGTATAAAGGACTTATCTCTGCGGCTTTTTAAGTCGAGCCGTCGTCTCTCTTCCTTATGCAAATTAACGAAGCTGATTTTATGTATCTCTTAATATGACGATAAACTTTCGTAACTGCATATTCAGTAACATGCCGATGTGATGTTTGTACATTTAACGTACCGGTAGGCTAATCTAGGCTCGATAGATAAATCTATGAAATATAGATGGTAGAGGTGAAAGTAACACTTGCGTTATTAATTTAATCAATAATGATGGTAATAACTTTATATGCACTTAATTTGACACGTGGATATCTTGACTTAAATGATTTTCCACTTGGATAGTTGCAAAATATTTAAAGTGTTTTTATTACCTCTCCGAATAAATATGTAAATATAATTCATGTATTACAAAATTTAACTTCAAATTAAAGAATTGGATATTAAGAAGCGTATGTGTCTTGGTGCATTGCTATTGTTATTAACATTCATTTTTATTCACGTCTACAGTTAAAATCTACAATGATGATTTTTATTTGCTGTAATTCCCCGATTACCAGTCGAGCTGAAATGTAAAATTGATTAGCAAGGTAATTTAATAGGTATTGATGCACAGATAATGATCTCTTCGAATCGATAAAACGTTATTTACGTAAATGATTCAAGTAATTGTGATTCAGTGAAGCCTTCACTAAATATACATATAATGCAGAGAAATCAGAATATTCGATTTGAATAAATATTTATGAAATTTAAATATTTATAAGCCCTTCTTGTATATTAAATATTCGTTCTTTGATCTCTGTACTCCTTTCCTGTATAGTTATTGCGGGGCCAAAATTAGCGCCTCGATTCTTCGAGGAAAGTTATTTTCAGATTGCTCAACGTTTTCTTTAAATTATTCAATTACGTTAGTATTTTATTGTAAAATCTCGTTTCGTTTTATTTGATATGATAAAATTTTAATCGCCTGAGCTCTATTTCTGCAATTGCGAAACCGACAATAAAAACTTTATGAATAACCCAGTAATTAATGAACAATCAAGTAAGATTATGAAAATCAGTAATAGAGTGTTGATTTGAAAGTGGTTTTGCATTAAATCCGACGTTAATTAGATAATAATTAATCCTGTCAGTATAAATAAATCGTTTAAAAAAAAAAAGTTAAATATAAATAAAAAAGAAGTTCTTTACGGCACGAATTTTCTCATGCCTTATTACTTTCAAATATCCCGACAATTTACCATTAAAGGATTAACACCCATTTCTAATTATTTCTCATTAAACCGCGCGAGGCAGTAACGCATTAGCTCCAGCATTTTGTTAATTAGATAAAGCAGCCTTTCAATTTCACGCTATTTCAGCGTGAAGTGATCGGCCCGTCGGCTCTCCTCGGACCGTAAACTAATTCGGAGAGAATCTAAAATCTCGCAAACATGATCCGATGGTGCATTACTGGCCGGAGAGAGGGTAACAAAAAAAAAAGGTCGGGGCTCGCTCCCCATCTACTAAACTCGAGAGATAAAGCACCGCGATAGGAGGCTGCCGCCGCCGCGGTGCGGCTCTCGCGCACATTTCCGCGAGCGGGCGCGTAACGAGGCCATTCGGCTATAAGGCGGCATAGATCACGCTCGGAGTTTATGGTCCGATGCGCTACCGCTAGACGGGGAATTGCCAAGCCCCGGGTACAAGCGAGAAAGAGCAAGAGAACTGCGAGGGGTACACTCACACACTCGCACACATACATACATATACACACACATACTAGACTCACGTGCACACGTAGATATATACACGTGCACACAAACTCACACTCGCGTATATTTACACGCACATACAGACGCGCATACTACTATAAGTACAGACGGGCGACTGCGCGCACGTACGGGGCGTTATGGCTCTTCCTGGCTCGTAACCCGCGCTCATAAAGCCACTGCCGCGCTAAAATATCGCCCCGGCATCCTGCGCGTCGTCGTGGCCGCCTACGCCGCTCTATCTTAACGGCGTCGCGACAATTTATTAACGCGCCGCGCCGCCGGTAAATCAGTCCCCGAGTCCGCGATCGGCTTTCCGCTCGTAACTCGATTACCTTGGGACGAGAACGGACGATCTTTCTTTTAAAAAGCCCGGCCGGCGTGGGCGTGCAGGAGCGTCTTTTACGCGGCGACGACGAGCTCCGCTGCCAAAATACTTTCGCTCCAGAGGGGGCCACTCCCGCGGAATAAATCGAGCCGCGGCGTCAGGGGGTGGAGGTTTATATTGTTCTTGCCGGGGGAGCGCGATCCTCTGGCACGCGGCGAAGAATCTCGAGTCGCGGACAAATGGAATTGGTTAAATGCTTCTCGATCTGGGCGTCGTTTATTTCTTGGCTCAGCGCGCGACTAAACTTTGCTGGAAAGCAGCTGAGGTCGGTGTAATGTGTTTACTTTTGCGGGATGTTTACCGCTGCGGGAAAATTCGGGGCTCTAAATCAAGGAGAGTATAACAAAATAAAAAAAGTGCGACGATTCCGGAGTGCTCTCGAGATGGTTTATAAAGTGCGTTTTTATTTCTTGCCGATCGAGTTTACCGTAAAAGTTTCCGGCTTCGCATCTGTATTGAAAATCTAACAGCGTCATAAAAATCGATCTTCGGAATAATCTACATCTGTACGTACGGTAGGCTGACGCAGCCCGTAAAAATTCATTTTTCAGTCGATCTTGATAATATTTTCCCTTCGGGAATCGCTTCCGATCATCGGGACTCGTGCATCGGTCAATCAAAATTGACGTGAATACAGTAGGTTATTAGAATGATAGATGCGTTTCGAGTTCTAAAAGTCATTTAGTTGAATTGGTTCGGCCGTCCTTTCATTCCTTCCTTTTTTTTTATCACTCACAAAGTCCTCGCGAGGAATTTACATTAGTCCATGACGTCTCGGATAATTTTAATGGCGACAATAGTGGGCATTTAAAAGACACGCCAGTCGGCCAGGCCATTCATCATCGCATATATACCGACGCATGCGCGTGTAGCAAAGAAGCTGCCGGACGACATATCTTTGACAGGCGATATCGCGCTCCGGACATCTTGCTTCTATAATATTATATCGCGTCCCCGTAGTCCCGGAGATTAATAGAGTGATCGATCGGCTGTAGTAGGAAGAACATTAATTAGTTTCTGGTAGCGATCTATATTTCTACAAGAAATTGAGTATTTTAATCTTTGGCTTCCCAGGGCTATTATTCATTCATTTATGTGGTAATGTAATTAATCTAAAATAATTTTTGAAGAATTACGTTCTGACTTTTAACTAATAACTAAATTACGAGCTATATACATTTATTTGAATCTATAAATATAACTAGAAATAAATTAGTCTTTTAACACATGATTCTAGTTTTAAAAAATTGGACAGATTTATTATTTTTTTTTTATATATAATTATAATTATTATACCCAAACGAGCCATTTACAATATCACATAATTCATAGGTTTAAGAATTGTATGAATTTCTTTTTAAATTACGAACATCTACAAATAATAGTAATATAATTTATTTAAAAAATTTCCCCGAGTACAATTACATAACGATTGCACGACACGCGAATTGGAATAATTAATTTTTTTAAACACACCACTCATTTAAAGCGCGAAAAAACGCAAAAAAAATAGGAAATAAAAAAACTTGCAATAATGAGTTGCGCACTCGCAGCGCGAAGACAAAGGTAATCGCTGACAGCATTTCCTTAATAAATAAGCCACTAAATTTCGAAGTCGTAAACACGCCTCGATGCACTGGCAGCTCTCGCGCGCCCGACCCGAGTGCATAGTAGTATTATTATCTCGTGATTCATTACTCGCATTCATAAATTTTCGGCCGGTGTGACACGAGCCACATAGAGACGGGCCAGAGATCGGCTGCCTCCCTCTCTTTCGCGCGCCACAGGCGGCGCTCGGGATATTGATTAATGTGCGATAGCGCGCCGCGCCCTCCCCCTCCCCCTCGAGGGGAGGGCCGGGATTTTCGAGCCTCGCCGACTGAATTATTTATAAAGTCTTCATTCGAGGCGACGGGACCGCGCGCTCGAAATTTCTTTGTCTCCCGGCGGCGCGAGCAAAGTGAAAAGGAAGCTCACCGGGGGGAATAATGCGAGATGATCGTAAGCGGATTTGATTTAGACCTCGCGGCGTGAGAGAGCTTCTTCCTTCTCTCTTTTTTTTCACGAACTTACCTCTTTCCGCTGGGCGCGGATTCAAATGATATCCTTGCTTGTGCGCGTATTGTTGCGCCTCGGATCGAGCGGGGATTGCGCGCACGTCGCGGCCGATGAGTTACGGCTAAATTGTGCAGAAACACACGAGATGAGATTTACCGGCGCTCACGTCGGCCGTGTTGCAACGGCTCGTTTGTTAATGCTTTGCATCGATGGCTAAGCGCGATTTCTGCAATAATTGGAGAAGTATGCGAGTAGGGTATTTAGCCGGCAATTTGCCGTAGTTATTAATTGCGATCGTTTTACAATAATTCCTTTTGATGAATTCAGTCACGAGTCAAAACGCCGCGAGATATCTACGTGTACATGTACGACAACGCTTTGTGTGTTATCCCTCATAAACACGGAGAACGTGACTGTCGATACAAATAGCGGCGCTCCAAGATTTACTGCGCGAATCCCCGACAATGAGCAGAAATATTTGGTCAAAATGGCATACATATATATATATACACGAAAGAAGAAGAGAAACGAACCCCGCACGAGATCCGGCGATATAATGTACCGGAGCGTTGCTTACCGAGCGCGCGGGTAAAAATTATTTCATTGCCCTCGGCGCCCGATAAACCGTATTTATATACAGAAAAAAAAAAGAAAGGCGAGGGAAAATAACGCCTATTAACGACCAGAGGAGACGGGGAATTCTCCTGGTATATCGTACTTGTAGGGGAGAGGGACCATTTGGACTTATATTGTCGCGATGCTTTTACGCTCGCGTGGCGACGACAAAACGTCGTATTAGGGGATTGAATTTAAGGGCCCCGCAACTTTTCCGTCTCTCATTTTCTCTCCCCTGAAAAGTGCGATTCGCATACACGAGCCACCGAAGATACTCCTCTTGACTCTTGCGCTCGACGGAGCCTAGTATATACCTACACACAAGGAGTACATACCTATATACAGGTTTTCGCGATAATATATATATGTGTGTGTGTAAGTATCCGCGACGGAGCGTACAGCGCCGGTGGAGCTTCTGCGCTCGTCCTATCTCTCGGGCGCGCGTCTCTCCCTTTCGTTCCGGAAGGTGGCCCTCCGACCTTCCCATATGGCCGCGCACTCGGAAGCGGCCGTAAATTAGCTTTTACGAGGGAGATAAAATGCGCGTTATTATCTAAACGGCCGCGCGCCTCGCTCCTCTCTCTCCCCGTGGCGTCACGCATGAATATCGCAGCCTCGCCTCGTAGTCGCTCTCTCGGCTCTCTCCTCCTTCTTTCAATGTCCGCTGGTGCACCGACTCCCAGAGGCTTTTGCCCTTGGCGTCGACCGTTTATAATGCTTACGAGAATTGGAAAATTTTTCTCGATTCCACGGGTAATTTTAGCGACCCGCCGCCGGGCTCTATAGCGCCTCGCGCGATTTATCTTTTATGACGCCGCAGAATTACATCGTTACTTTTTTCGAAGAAGTACAATGTAAGGGTTTGGTTTAGTGGAATTCATTTATTTTCCGCTGGTTTTATTGATTTATAAACTAAATTACTACTTGCGCTTTTGAGTAGCGTCTTGTGTTTGAGGTTCGATCGGTTTAATTATATACTTTTTTTTTCATTAAAAGTAATTTTGTCGTTTACTCAAACGGTTCTTTATCAGTGGTAACCGGAGGAAACACGAAAAAACACTATCCTACAAGGCTTGAATTCTTCGGCGATTATTCAGCGGTTAGAAATCCGAAAAATCCTTGTGTTTCCTTTACACGCGCCACTCAAGTTACTTAATTCTATTTTCGTATTTACGAGGTCCGAAAATTAATTTAACTTTTGTTTATCTCCGGCAGTAAAACTGGGAATTTCTCTAAAACCATCCGCCAACAAATTTCCTCATTTTTTCCGCTCGGAGCCCATGCGTCAACCCCCCGCTGGCCATTCGTTCCAGCGCTAATCAGCGAAGCGTCAGGAAAGATCGACTGTTGGTCGGCGCAGGTAGAGCAGCTAATCAAAGGGACTTAAATGCGGCGAAGAGAAAAAAAAATTAAAGATGAGCGCATAACTAAAATCTAATTCCTGCGGCTCGTTCATATGGCTACCGCCGGTACTGTTATTACTCCCCGACCGGATACCGATTCCGCGGCGATCTCGCGACTAGAGTCGTTAAATGGATTGCGTAAATCATGTGGATCGCTGGAGACGCGGCTGAAGATTAGAGTCGAACTCGCGAACGGTGTATACACATATCCGTTCGCGCGAGCGACTCGCGAGATTAAGACCTGGACGCGCGAGACTATTTACGCCACTCCCGAAGTAGGTTATACTTAATGTCATTTTTTGTTATTTATGTCACGAAAGGCTCGCTCTATTATCTTGAAAAGCTGAAGCTTTTTTTCACCGGGTTAATAGGCGGCCCCGGTATCCTCGACGGCTTATCGGCCGGGCGCTTTATCTTGACAGTGCCAATATTTCATTTTTTGAGCAATTAATTGACGGGAAAAATTGTTAGTTCAGAGTGGTCGAGTTTAGCAAATTGCGCAACGCTGTCGGCTCGCCGATTTATCATTCGAATAAATAAAATTAAGTGGTATGTAAATTATATCTTCCGAGATGATAAATTGTACAATTTAAGACAATTTTTTTGTTTCACTTTGAAATTTTATCGCTCGAAATAGCTGATTATATTGCTTGACCGCTTGAGTAATCCACTCGAGTAAATTTATAATATCATAAATAATTGATTATTTGAGAAACGCAAATCACTTTTTGTGTTGATAAATGGAATCATCCTACATTAGCAATGTACGCAGAAGAGTCTGCATTTACTACAGATACTCACAGAATTTTGTACTATAATATTTACTACAAAATGTATAAACAATATTTAGTCAAAAATAGTTCAATAAGTGGCCCTAGTTAATAATTAATTTTCGCTGCCCTTTACTCCCCTCTCCCCAACAGGTACCAGGGTATTCAATTTTTTTTCTTCGACGGTATATATAAGGAGAAGAGAAGAGCGTTCGACCAAAAAAAAAAGAGACGTAAAAGAGAGCTACCCTAAATTCAGCGATTACGGTCGCTGAAGCGATCATCGAACGAACTCGCCGGCATTCATTCACGATATCAGCGCCTCCTTTCGAGCCAATCGGTTCTTCTGGTCGATTTCCAAGTAAAGCTCCCCCCGACGCATCGCCTCGTTAATGCCTCGCTTCATCGGGCTCAGTGAGCGGGTATCCTTCAGCTCCTCTCGGCGGCGTCGCAATTTCGTCCGCTCGGCTTTTACGGTGGAACGCATCGCGGCAAATTGCCGGCGCGCGCTTCGCGCGAACCGCGCTCTAATTCAGCGTGCGCCTTCCCTTTCTCCCTCCTCGTCCTCCTCCTCTTTTTTTACGGCGCGAGGAACGAATTCAATTGCGCGCCTTTTTGCGAGCTCTCGCGCCGGTTTTACTGACCTTTAACGACGGTCCGCGGATCGCGTTCGCGGAACCGCGCCGCTCCTGTAGGGAGCAGCTCCGAATGGGAGCGAGCGGCTCTTGTAAAATATTGAATTTTATTGGAGGCGATTTTACCTCGCGATTCCCTCTCCGTTTTTTTGGGACGCGCGGGATGCCGACGCGTATATCTACGACGATTTTCCCTCCGCGGGGCTTTCTTTGCGGACGGCATTGCGCCTAACGACAGCAAATTGAAATAATTCACTCGTTGGAAATTCGCGAGCGAGTCGTTGATATTTATCGCCGAATAATCTGCCGCTAACTCGTTCCGAGTAAGCTTGACCGGTATATATGTAATATACGGTATACCGCCGTTCCGTTTTCTATAATGAGGCAGTGTAAGTCTAATTGTTGCCGAGCGTGCACCCGACTGCTGGAGTAAATTCGGTCGAAGTAGCAGAAAGCTCTTCCACGAGGAGGGAAGGTATATAGAGTCAACGTTCAACGCCGCCCATTTATTTTCCGAACAAATATCCCGTCGAGTTCGCGGTGTGTTTTTAACTCGCGCGTTCGCACACACATTCACGCATACATATATAGATGCACAAGCGACAGCCTCGACTCCTCATTAACTCCATTAGGTACCGCGATTAATCTTCTCCGAAGGAGTCGAAATCGAAATGAAGCATTCAAAGGAACATCGTCCGCTGTTTAGAGCCAATATAATCCATTTTCAAGGCGGTCGAGAGGCAATCGCCGGCACGCCCGTCGATTTAACATCGTTAACGCGCCGACCGTCGCCTAATCTTATTCTATGGCCCGTAAAAATGATAATGAATACCCGGTAACGAATATACTCGGTTTCCATATCATTATGAAAATGAGGCCGGCTTCTCGTGTGTAGATGTGTACGTGTGTACCTGTGTGCGTGTGAGCCCGGGTATAACTCATTCCGGCGCCGCGGCCCCGCCACGGCCGTATATCTTAATACACGGCCGAGCGCTGCTGCGACTATACAAGTTAACCGTCGCTCGTAAACTGTAATGGGCATGTCGGGAATTTATTCTCGCTCCTGCGTGCGACAAAGTGAGAACCGGCCATCTTCCAGCCGAGCGCCCTGTGGTCATCGGTGTGCCCAGTTTCGAAACTCCGCCGGACTGTCACGACGCCCAGCCCTGCACTGTACATAATCCTGTGCGGCTGCGGCTGCTTTGGGAATGTGGGGACGCGATAAGTGCCCCTGCAGCTCTCCACTCGCCGATTCTGCGTACGCGCACCGGAAATTTCTCGGTTCCGTGCGGGTAAATTACCTTGCGGTGTATACATTGTAGTTATAAGGGTATCTCGGTGTAATTAGCCGAGGCCGATCTTAAGTGTGACGTGTCGACGATATCCGACGCTAAGTACACCAGGCGCCCGCTGATGGACAGCTGCGCGCCGCCGCACGGTAGTCGATTGGTCAGTACACTCGGCGCGCATAGCGGCACGAGCTCAAGGGAGAACGAGTTCTCTGCCCGCTGCGAAAATCGACGATTTAAGTATACAGTCCGTGAGACTATCAATCAAGCGCCGCGGCCGTACGCCCAGCGGAAATTAAGATTACGCGGCCGGCCGTCGATAGAAACGAGATCCTCCCCACGACTGACGTAATTTACCTCGCTAACGAGCGCCGCGATTCTACCCTCTAAATCACGGATGCTCCACGACGAGATCGTTTAAGGTGGGGATCTTCATAGTTTTCTTTTTTTTTTTTTTCATTGGTTTTCTGCTTCTTGGCGCACCGGAGGCATATAGAAAGTCGCGCGAACCTTAGTTCGGCGGCGCGCCGTAAATATAAAACTATCGTCGTAAAGTAAGCGCTGGACGTTTTATTGCGCCGCGGCGCGTATACACCGCGGCCAACCGGCGTATCCAATATTATTGCTAAATTTATCGACACGACTCCTCGGTTTAACGAGAACGACTTTCACGGCTTTTATGATTCCCTTTGATTCCATAAGCGGCACTTTTACGCGGCCGTTACTTTTCGCGGGATTTTTTTTTCTTTCTATTTTTTTTAATAGTCGAGGATAACATTTTCAGCGGGTAATGATTCAAAAGATGGATATTTGAAAATCGAGCTATTCTCTCACGGAAATCTTTTGCCTCTTGAAAGTACTCGCGGCGGTGTGCATATAGATGTGTTCATTTCGTAATATCTACGAAATTTTTCTCGCTCAAAATCTGGTAGTAATAAGTTGTGCATTTTTACGCGGCAAATCAGAAATTATGAGCGCGTGCTGCGTACGAATGTAAATGCGTGAATGTTAAAATTATTTTATCATGAAGAAATAGTAATTGAGGAACATATCCCGGTGCCATAATAAACACAGATCGACTTGATTAAACATATTAAATTTAGTATTATTGGTTATTTATTTAAATCCAGCATAAGCAAGTAAACGATAATCTTATCGAAGTTTGTACATTATAAAGCCTGATTTAAATTTACTCAATTTCCACATGTAAATTAATATGTTTCAAAACTGCATTAACACTAGTAACAGTAAAGCTTACAAAAAGGTGAATTACAAATCTTGTTAAAAGATAATTAGAAACTATTCAATTTAAGGTAATTCTTTTAAAAAGTCTTACTAGTAGTTATTAGGCGTATATTAAATCCTTATATTAATTTTTATTGCGTACTCCGACTGTATAAAAGATCCAGTCAGTAAAATATTTAATAAATTCTTTCTGAGAGACATTATCCTCTTTTAAAGAAATAATGAACCTAAAAGTCAAATTTGTTAGTCTTAATTTGGTTTGTTCTGATAAGACCGCGAGGTTAGTCGTCGGACTTCATCTAATGTGCAATTAATCGACAAATGATAATAGACATGTACAAACCATATAAGACAGAACTTTTAATTTAACTAAATTCATTTTTATATTAACAATTTAATTTCTATTAATTTTGTATTTTATAATCTACACTGACCAGGAGAGTGTCACACCTCAGGATCAACGATTTTGATGAAACTTTAGATATTGTTTTCTAGTACCGAATAATGAAAGAAATCACCATTAGTTTAATCCCATAGGCCTTTATTTAGCAGATATAACTTGAAAGATTAGCACTGCTCATATGCGCAATGAATAAAAAGTCGTAAATATACGTATATATGTTAACAAAATACATTTTTGGATCAAGCAATTTTAACAAAACGAGCTATATCTGCTAAATAAAGGCCTATGGGATTAAACTAATGATGGTTTCTGTCATTATTTGCTACTAGAAAACAGTATCCAAAGGTTCATCCAAATCGGTGATCCGGAGGTGTGACACTCACCTGGTGAGAGATAGGCTTTAGTAAAAATTACAAGTTGTTTATTAAAAATTACTGAATTATTTTTTGGAACGTTGTCACAGACTGACATTTCGAGAGAAATTACTAAACTTTTCAGTAAAATTTGCCAAAAATGTAGTAAATCTTGCCAGACACCATTGAAATTTTTACTGTATTTATGGCAAATTTTACTAAAAAGTTTAATAATTTCTCTCGAAATGTCAGTCTGTGACAATCTTCCCAAACAGTTCAGTAACTTTTATACCAAAACATTTCTCTCAATGTAAAATGATTCTAATTTTGAAGATACTTAAGCATAATTACTAAAACTAAAGATGTCGGAGACTATTTACTAGAACATTGAGAAGAAAAACATTCACAATAATTTTTTTATAAATTTTTATACACCAAAACTTTTACTCATCTTAAAAAAAGAAAGGAATAGTATTATAATAACCACAGCGCGAAAGACTTGTCTACTAACTATAAAAAGTGGAAACAAGTAAAACTAACCCGCTCAAAAAGAATCATGCCAAAACGAAATCGAGTCGAGCATCGAAGGCGATCCTCCCGTGCGTCTGTATATAGTAACAAGTGCGGACACGCGGGTCGTCGTCGTCGGCGCATAAATATCGGTGCGCTCGCGCGAGCAACCGTCCGTGGGTCCCCGGTAACTCAATCGGTATCTCGACGACGCGTCGCCGATAACGGTAAACAGGATCATTACTTTTAGCGATGCGATACAGCGCGGGGCGCGTGCAGCTCTTTATCGGCCCCGGCGAGAGTGCGCGTGCGCGAGGCAATATGCGGGCCATAAATATGCCCCGGCGCGATAGGAGCCCGCCTCGCTCGCTTCTTCGGCGGCCCCCGGTGAAAGCTCCTCGCCGGGAGAGCTCCTCCGCGCTTTGTTTCAGCGGCTCTCGGGCCAGCTTTACGAGGCGGCTCGACGACGACACTCCCGATGGGATTCTGCGCTAGCGAAATGCGCCGGGCTGAGGAAGTGCCAATTTAAATTTACAGCGAGAAGCGGGACGATTGCTTTTAACGCAGCTGCGCGTTCTGATGGCTTTGGCGTTTTGTTTCATCGCTTCTGCGGTGGTATTATCATTGGCGCGCTTGATTAATGTACACGTGATGCGCTGGTTATGTAAGTAGAATGTTAATACTTTTTTTACCGCTTATGGTAATTAAAAACAAATTATACGGGATTGACTAACTAAATATTGGAGGGATATGTTATTAGTCGGACAATTATATCTGTTTTACAATTTAAATTTAGCAATCTACTCAGATCGTTTGAATATTGAATTAATCTCTTATTATGTTATTATTCATTGGCGATAATGATAAATGTTCCGGTGAGGTTGATTTATAACAGCTACGGACTTTCAAATCCATACTCCGCGAGATTAGAACAAGGTGAATGGATTAACGTCACTGATTTGTACTTTTACAAGGCATTAATCTGACAAGCAGCTGGCAACTTATATTACTGGTATATGCAAAAGTATCAATTTTTATTTCTTGATGTATGACCATTTACATAACTGCCTTTAGAATGCATTACCGCGACTATTTTGCATTTCGAAGCGCGTACGTGTTGATAAAGCAAATAAGTACCCCCGGGACTCGAAATGAATCTTATTTGCCGACAGTCAGATGTGATTCGAAAGTCACAACCGGAATTTTTTGCAACATTGTCTTTTTCTTTTCTAAAGCGTATATAAAGCAATGAAAAAAGAGTGAAAGGCTCTCTCCTCGGAAAACCGAATGAAAAATGCATATCCACTGGTTAAATTTAGCCAATTGGTAAAAATGTCGATGGTGAAAGAGCTCTGTAACAGATTTCTTTTTATCCGCTCAGTGGAAATGGAAATCGTTAACTGTAATACGGCGCGAGTAGCGTCTATACATTTCCAGTTGATCAATCACTCATAGCGGATTGCCGATAGTTGAAATGAATTTTAAAACTTTTCGATGCTGCATTTTTCTGCGGAAATAATTTCAGCGCACTGGAGCGTACACTGGATAAATAAACACCGTGCAAAATTTGTTCTTATACATTCTAGTCGAGCAGAAATATCAGGAACGTCAGTGTTCATATACGAAATGAAAATTCTTCGCATATCTTTTGACAATAAAACGTAATCGAGTGGTTACTTTCAAATGGTATTCGGACGGGCGGCCACTAGCCTCTCAAAGTCGTTAAATAAACAAATCAAATACAGTTGCTTGTAACTATCATTATTTAAGCGGGAATTTCGATTGTAAATAAGTCGAGGCTCCGTGCGCTTATCTATCCTTCCAATAAATTAATACAGCAATAAATGGAGTCAGACTGTGAAAATCTAACAGTGAACATTTGTCATTGACGTACGTCGATTTGAACTTGCTAATGAGCCATAAGAATCAGGCCGTTGAAAGATTTATAGGAGCGATAATGTCGCCGTCGACTGACAACGAATGTTTTAGCACTGTGCAGATCAATATATGTGGATGCGGAATTGATATAGGCGCTGCGAAAGTAACGGTAAAACTTCTTTTTTTTCGCTTTTACGATACAAAGCTCGATATATTCGAGCCCATAAAGAATTGCTCTTAAGATACTTGTCGTTGATATATATAAAGCCAGGAACAGTAGGCAAGGTAGATAAACTAAATAGTGCGAGTCAACCTTAAATAAGAATGATTTAAGCACTGTTTCGACTTTGTTTCTTGCTGAATAAAAAACAATATGTATAATATATTACCTACTTAAAGTCTATCTACGAAAATCTCGATGTATAACCGTTAGGCAAAAGCCTTATATTAAACTGCCGTTAAATAGACGCTTATCCGCATATATATATACGTGTACGTGTGTATCCGTGCCCAGATGTTTATTAAAAAATAAAATGAATAACAAGAAAATACAATTTATTTTACTGTACAAAATAAAACATCAAGATGATCGATTCGAATTAAATGATATTGATTTACTCGACATACATCGGCGCCTACTACATTTCATCATCAGGAGCCTTCCGCTAAAAGTCGACAAAAAAAAAACTACTTTTAAGAAACGTAACAATAATAAATTTATATTTTATGAAGCAACGGCAATTCTTAGACTTGTAAAAGGGAACAGCTCGATTTTCGAGGTCAGCAGCCAATATCTCGCTGTAACCCTTTAACGTCGAGTTCCATTAAAAGCGCGACGTGTTGAGGAACGCGAGCGAAGAAGTTACCTGACGCGACGTGGAAGAGCCATCGCCAGCGCCTCGGGTAAATTGATGTGGGGACCGATGCAAAGCTTGTTTTCCCTGTCGTCGGTTATTAGCGGCACGTCCTGCTGGCTCATGGATGCCCCGTCAAATGCGGATATCGGCTTACTCGTACGAAGGCTCTCGCGCCGGGAGCTCCGCACAAGCCCTGCGGTGTTTTAGGCGGAGACTCGTGCGAAAGTGTAAGTAACGAGATTATGCGGCACGCAGTTTTAGACGAGGATTTCCGCACATTCCTCCTCTCGTCATTACCTCGGCTTAATTGAACGTGCAATTACGCGAGCTGAAATGTTTTTAATTTACATAGATATGGTATATAAAGAGAATCGTGGATCCTTGTCTTTACTTGCTGTAATAATGATAAATTAATTGTTTTTTTTTTTAATATATAAAAAGATATAATCAAAGAAACAATGAGAAAAAAGGAAAATTTACTACACTGAGAGAAATGTTTTAGTAAAATTACTGAACTATTTGGGAAAGTTGTCACAGATTAACATTTCGAAAGAAATTACTAAACTTTTCAGTAAAATTTGCCAAAAATATAGTAAATTTTCCCAGACAGTATTGTCATTTTTACTGTATTTATCGCAAATTTTACTGACAAGTTTAGTAATTTCACAAAAACTGCAATAATTTTTACTAAACGACTTGTAATTTTTACTAACACATTTTTTTGAATGTATAAATTGTTTCGGATGTGAGCAAGGAGACGCAAAAAATATTACTATATATATTGAGAAATTTTCAAATTTTGCAGTTTTTTCAAAATTCATAGTAATATTTTTTATGTTTCAAGTCGGTCTTTTACATTTAAGAATTTGCAACAAATTTTCCTACGTCATTATTATATATATTCTTTCAGTCCTTCTAAAAATGAATAAGTGAAATTTGACTAGAATAAATGAATAGTCACGTTAAATATCTTCCACTTATTGCAGCAAGTGGCAGATTTTTCACGTGGAATAAGTAACTATTCACTTATTCTAGTAAAATTTAACTTATTTATTTTTACAGAGGTGTAAATCTTAAAAGAATGCTTTTAATTATTTTTCTAAAACAATTATACTCTTAATATAAATTATACATTTTAATAAGTAATTTTTATGCTCTCTGTTAGTTCCCCGCAGAAATTTCCGAAGTACATAAATCACGATAATGCACTTCAACCGCAGATCGCAGCAAACGTCGTAAATAAGAAGAAACCACATTTGTAACAACACGCAGGATAATCCTCTTTAAAATCCCGGCGCGAAATCCTCGCTAACGACTTGGACCGGAAAATCCTAATGGCGATCTTCGGCGAAGTGTCGCTGAGCCGGGGAGAAGAAACACCTCCGAGAAGAGACGGCCACCAGAAGAAACCGAAGTGGGTGGGTGTCGCCGAACCTCCGGATAACCCCCGGCGCGCCTCATTAGGGATATCTCTCCCTTGTCTCGAGGCTCGTCAAGATTCTCCATTATTCGCCGGCCGTGCCTCATCATGGCGTCCCTTTGTGATCGCATTGAGGCGCAGCGGTGTCGCCAGGTGCCGGGGCTACTCGGCCGCCACCCCGCCTACGGGCCTCCGCGATACACCCACGAATCGGCGATCTCTCGGTCGCGCGAGAGCCATGATGACTAATGACCCTCGCGCGATGAGAAGCGGAATATGGCCCCCGCCTAATGGGCCTCATTAGAGGTGTGACTAATTCCACTAATTTCTTCCGAATTTACGGGGCGTGTCTCTGCGGCGAGTCATAAATTTTCCCGGCTCCGCAGAGACAATGCTCGATCATTATTATTATCCCATTCCAAAAGGTTCGAGACGCTCGACGACTGTCGTCAGATGACTAATTTACGGCGACTGGGAAGTACTCGTTGTCGCGCAACTGTCTTCGCGCGACAACATTCTTCTATTTTTTAAACAAAATTAATATTTTCATTTTTTCTACTTCTTTAACATTTTAAGATATTTTCTTATTAAAATACACCATGTAAACATAGTATTACGAAAATCGTACACACAGAATTACTCCAACACCTGCTCTTCAAAAGTTATTTACCGTGAAAATGTAATCAGCCGACAGCAAAGTCACACTCGAGGTGATAGATTTCTGCAGGAGTGTCTCGCAGGAAATAAACATCCGAGCGGACAAAGGACTCGGTAAGTTCGTGTCGGACGTGACATCAAGATTTCCGAGACCCGTGCGTGCGCGCGGACGAGAGGGTGGACAAGAGAAAGAAAGAAAAAAAAGGTTCGTCGTCCAAGAGTAGTCGGCTGTCATTCTTTTGTGAGCGGCGCGCTGCAGCTGCTATCAAAAGAGCCCCTCCTTATCGCGACTGCGGCGCCGCGGTCGGCTGTGTATCCAATAAAGAAAAGTTATTTCCTTACGAGGGCCCGTTATCACCGCGACGCTACGTCTCCGCCCCTATCTTTCTTCCGCACGCGCTCCCCGAGCTTTCATCCGCTTTATGAGTGTGTCGACGAGCGTCGACGCCGTTATGCTGCTTACTTCATGGCTTTTTTTTACGTCCAGAGGGGGCGGAATGAAAAAGGCGAGGGAAAAGGCTAAAATGCAAAGAGCACGTTTATGTTTAGAGGGCTGTTCGCGGAGTACGTGCCTTTTCACGTTGGGACCTTTCCGGAGCACCGCAGATGTTGATCATTCTTTTAGTATTAATTAACGTTAATCGTCTTATCATCCGAGAAAAAAAAGTTATTGTTTAATATTTTATCAACAAACTCGAAAATTAAAGTACATGATTCTCTCCCTTAATATATCGGATCAAACAAATTTTTAGATAAGAGATCTGTAGTTGATTAAACTAAGTGTTTAGTTATTCAACTAAATAGTTTTGTAAGAAGAATTCAACAAAATTTTTTGTTCCGAGAGGACCAGGGTTGTGGTCATGGATTCTACCTAAACTTTGTAGAATGATTCGTTGGTCCAAAAAAATGAATACGTGTCTCGGTATTTTATTAAACGGAGCCTTATAGTAACAAAATCAGGGTACTTTTATAAGGGAAATAATTTTACGTTAACGATAAGGTTAAATATTGGGAATCTAAAAATCGGACAAATGCGTGTAAAAATTCCAATAAAGCACAATGCAAAAGCTACAATTTGAGAATTATGAAATATAAAACTTACTAATTTTTATAATTTTATTTTTGCAGGTCTTTTTGTAATTCCAAATTTATTGGTATATGACCCCCTTAATGAATTTCTAATTATTCCTAACTTTTAAACCAATAAAGATATTTTAATCTAGTAAGTCTGAAATTGTAGCTTTTGCATTGTACTTTATTTTTACACGTGTATGTTCGACTTTTAGATTCTCAGTACTTTATTATAATGCTCAGTACTTTATTATATTCTCAGTACTTTATTATAAGTTGTTATTGGCTAAAAATACAATTTATACAGCCACATAGTGGAGAAATTCTCAGTATGTAACATTAGCAGAAACGTACATTTTCCCTATATTTTTTAAGAAAAGTTCCCTAATTTTGTTACTATGCTCCATTCAATATAATCGCGAGACACGTATTCATTTTTTTGGAACAAAGAATCATTCTACAAAGTTTGGGCGAAATCCAGGACCCACAATCCTGGTCATCTCCTTATGGTATAACTGTAATAAATGTTCGTCTTGTAGAATAAGATTAATCTCACCCTCTATATGGATTACTGGAGGCAGGCCTCTTACCGGATTGAAAGTACAGGTCGGGCAATTCAACGAGTGAAAGGTTAAGCAGAAAAAGAGCCCCTTAATCCCGGACTTCGCGACGCAGTGTGCGTTGGCACTCGGAGCAAAGGGCCGCGTCTCTCCCGGCGTCTCCTCGGGAGAAGCGTGTACACGCGGACTTTTTCATCCCCCGGCAGCCAGCGTCGCCGTCGCCTTTTCTCTCCTTTCTCGGGCGTTCTTTACGGGAGTGCCCCGCGGTTTCCGCGCGAAAGCCGGGGGTGACCATGTATTTTCTCGCTTCTTAATGTCGCCGCGCTGCTCCTTTGTTTTCTCCCCTCGGGGCGCTCGGCAATTTCGCCGCGTAACGTATGAAGTTTGTTGTCTTCTGCAGAGGACCATCGTCGACGACGTGCGGTATTATGCTCTCTCCTGGCATAGTTGGCCGAAGACCACTGCCGCGGTCCCCTTCCTACGCTTTTCCTTTTACTTCGAGGAGAAGCTTTTGGCCCCGACTCCGAGAAACTTCCCTCGACGCGGCTGGTCTCTCCTCAGCTACTTAGGCTCCGCGCAATTTTCGCGTATAGTTTAACGCGAATGCTGAATCAAATGAAATGGTTCGTATTTATTTCAAACGCGCAAGTTGCAATATAAACTTCTAGTTTTAGGTCGATATGTGTGTATCCGAACGGTTTATCTCTAAAACTATTTATTTCTTTCTTAAAAATTTTATTTTTAATACGCAGCATTTCTTAAAAATAATAATTACTTTATATCCCACTTTACCCTAAATTCTACGAAAACCAGTGATTAATTAATGCAATAATTTCACTTGTGTACATATATAAGCAATTCTACAAAAAATAAGCACTTTTGAGGTCGATCCATGATTAAAAATTTTGGATCAAGCACGCGTTC
>JAWWEN010018825.1:0-19930 GCA_035582955.1 Sycophila texana | reverse complement strand
TGTATAATAAGAAAGTGTCCCAGATCACATGTAATTGTCGACCGAGGCGAAGCCGAGGTAGACAAACATGTGATCTGGGACACTTTCTTATTATACAGGGCTAGGTACGTAATCATGAATTAATTGCGATATATATAAGAATAACAAAAGCTGTATACAGTTTTTGTTATAGATTACGTAATCTGCAGGATCCTCACAATTAATGCCATTGTAAACATTTTTGGATCTGATCAGTTTGAAAATGTTTATTAATACTTCTAGTTTCAATATTCATCTTTCAAATACATTAAAATAATAAATATTAAAACGAATTAATTATCCTAACATTATAAGACTCATGGGAGGCAAGGAAAGCCATTTTATTCTTTCCTGGTCTCGCCAAGAGTGAGGAAAGCCCTTTTATTCTTTCCTCCCTCTTGTAACATAATCAATGAAAACAGAACGGCCCTTTTATTCCTTTTTGTTCTCATCTCGGGACATAAAGTCAATCGCGCGGTCCTTCATGCATATTGCTATCGCCGTACACTTCGGGTCCAGTACACGAACTCTACTACAAAATAGAAGCACGGTCGGTAAAGTAGATTCCTGTACATCGAAACTACGCGAACGTTACAATTGTGACGTTCACTAGCACGTGTTGAAAATATTGTCATTCTTGACGTAATTGGAAATAATTGTTTATTATCTACATTAAGTATTTAAATTTTAAAAATGCCTAAATCGAAGAGAGATAAGAAAAGTAAGAACATTTATATTTACTATTTTGTATTTCTTTTACATTTTAAATATTTATCTTGATGGTGAGGTTATCAACACTGTTTTTGTATCACGGCATTTTATTTTAATTGCAGTATCCCTAACAAAAACAAGTAAAAAAGGCTTGGAATTGAAACAACAAATTGTTCAAGACGTTAGAGCATGCGTGGAAAAGTACAAAACTATTATTTTATTTTCCGTTAACAACATGCGCAACAACAAATTAAAGGATTTAAGAGTGCAATGGAGAGGCAGCAGATTTTTTTTTGGCAAAAATAAAATTGTTTCTTTAGCTTTGGGAAAAACACCAGAAACAGAAGTTGCAAATGGTATATCAAAATTATTAGAAAGACTTCAAGGGCAGTGTGGGCTTTTTTTTACAAATGAAAACAAAAAGAAGGTATAATTGTAATTCTTTATCAATTTAGATGAATTAAGTATGGTTATAATTTAAGATAATTTAATTTTAATATGTTTATGTAAAATTTAGGTTCTAAAGTGGATGGAAGAATATGGAGAACAGGACTATGCTCGTTCTGGTTTTGTTACCTCTGAAACGGTTGAACTATCTGCTGGTCCATTAGAAGACTTCTCGCATAGTATTGAACCACACTTGAGACAATTAGGAATGCCTACTTCATTACAAAGAGGAATAGTTACTCTTTTGAAAGACTACACAGTTTGCGAAGGAGGTCAAACTTTGTCACCAGAGCAATGCAGGATACTTGTAAGTGATTGAAGAATGAATGATTCCTTACATTAGAAAAAAAATAAATTTTGAATAAAAATTGCTTATTTTTTTATAGAAACTATTGGGAAGACCTCTGGCCACATTTAAACTGACTCCCCTAGGTGTTTATACAAAAAAATCTGGTTATGAACATCTTGCTTTACAAGTAGATAACAGCGTTAAAGAAGATGAAGATAAAATGGAGGATTAGTTGTTTCTTTCATCACTTTACACAATTTTAATCTTGAAAATATTTTGTACAAAGTATAGCTTATAGTAAGATAAGTTCTGAAGAGATGAATTCAAAGATAAAAAAAGATAACAACTTATTTAGGAACTGAATTTTTCTTTATTTATAAAAAAAATATTGACACTTGTAAAAAAAGAAAAAAAGGAATAATATAATTTTGTTTCTATTTAAAGAGGAAAACGATCAACGCTTTGCAAAATATTTCTATTATACACCGCTTGAAGTTTATATTACTACAGAGTACTTAAATACAGTCAATACAAATCCTAGGAACGAATTATTATTACATTTACAAAACCACATAAGCTTGCTTATCCATCGTTTGTTTACATGAAACGACTAGGTGCCAATCGAAGCACTACATTAAGGTAACTTATGAATAATCCAAAAAATCCGTCATAAACATTAAAAAATTACATGTCAAATTTTAGCGTGTAAGATCTAAAATTTTAATAAGGCAAACTTAAACAACGAAATTTTTTGGATCGAAGTTCATTGCAGAACTGCTTGCATTTTTTCCAATTTTAATTCGTTCGATTTTCTTACTTAGACTTGAGGATAAAAAAAAAACTAATAAACACTAAGCGAAACTTCTCTTTGGTACTTATAAAGTATTGTTATTCCATCAGTTCATTTAGGATGTTACCTAAGAGTTTTATGTTTCGCATAATTATACGTGAAAACAAAGAAGATATTAAGTGGAGTGTTATCCAAATTTATTAATTTTGTGTAATCTTAATTTTACTGGTAAGAATTATTAAGTTTTTGTAAGTTAAATCTACTTGTGATAAGCAATTTTTAGAATTGTTTATAATTCAGAAAATAATACAATATATTCTCTATTTATGTTAAATAATTTTTCTTTTATTTAAAAATTTTAAAGTAATTTGTGAGAATATATATGCAGTATTAAAAAGGTAACTCTTTCAGTATTTGGCAAATTATCTAATTGAAATTTTATGAAACTAAGAAAATATATGTAGAATAATTAAGCTAAAAATTTATAACCACTTTGTTTGCAGGCTTACAATGTTAACAAAAACTTAAAATTTTTTGTCAGTAAAATTTAAAATTCTTTAATAAATAGCTTAATAACCTCCCTTAATTTACAATGTTGTACGAGTATATATAACGATAACGATTAAAGATTTAAATACATTTATATTATACTACTTAAAAATATTAAAAATATAACAATTCATCGATGATTATTATTTTACCCCTCATACCAAGAATCATACATTTTGGAATGCTACTGCACGAAAATGAAAAAAAAATATTTTAAAACAAGAGAGCAGTTGCCATTTTGTTGTTACACAATTAATAGCAATTGATTTTTTATAATAAAGCTCTCAGGTATTCCCCAAGTTTTGCGCATTGCTTTTATCACAATTTTCAATTCAACCAAGCTCAACAAAATCATCGCTTAATTTATAAAAATTTGTCAATTTTAGTTTCTAAAGATTATTACTTAATTTTCTTTTAAATACGGTTCATGGATTAATTCAGCAACTACATAGACATGACGAATATACCTAACGTTATCAAGTACGAAAAAACAAAAATCGATGTGTCAATCACTGACCGAGACTAGAATCCTTCAGTTGTCATATACACATACAAAAAGTAAATCAATAAAAGTACACGTGGTAGTCAATTCTGGATGCTTCTATTGGTAATACTTAGTATTGTTTATATATCACGTGAATCGATCGCAAAAAAAGGCAATTTATTTTATTTCAAAAGCTTCAGACCATCATTTTAGTCCAGCACACATTAGCTACTTGTTTTGCGACTATATTTGCGCTAACTAGAATAGTGATTTTTTTAGAGAGAGAATATATTTTATATATATATATATATTTTTTTTTTCATTTGAAAAAAGAGCGATGTGCAATTCTTCCAAGCAATCTGTCTCTCTGATGTTAAAGCCTTAACATTTACGTTATAATATAATGTGTTTGAAGTACAAAAGTCTGCGCTGTTCTCGGCCATTAATTTTGCACGGCAAGTTCGAGTTTTAGCAGTTCCTGAATCGGTTCGCGCCAATATGAAAAATTGCTGAATTCATCGGCGGCATCCTCGCGAAGCGCCGGAAACAGATGATCCACTATGTAGCTCATATTTGAGTACCTAAAAAAAAAATGTCAATTTTTTTACAATATGTATTTAATGAAATTCAATCTCGAGATTTTAATTTTTGTTAGCCAGATTCATTGTTTAAATTTACTACTATAATATTTTACTACTGCAATATTTAATTCTATCATTTGATAAATACAAATTCAATTCACACATGTATCTCAGTATGATAATGTTCGAAAATAATTGTTATTCATCTTTTCAATGAACCTGGATTATACTTGCAGCATTCTAATCTAGAGACCGAATTTGAATGCGAGTGGTTAAACATTGTGAATGTCCATGAAAGAGCATTACATATCACAATAAGCAGATTATAGTGTGTGAAATTAACTATTAGTTAATCAGCGATTAATAGGACTTTATATTCTTAGTAATTGAGGTTTCTCTTGCCATAGAGTTTTTGCTATGAAATATATTTTTGCAAACAATCTGAAGTAGCTATTATTTTCAGAAATGCAAAATACAGCAATGTAAGAGTATTTTATATTTCTTAAATTAAAAATGAAACAAGATTTACAGTATACAAGAAGCAACTGAAGGTCTGTCGACCAGTCCACTTACTCCATTAAATTATTCATTCATGTAGACAGAACAATATCTGAACAATTCTTACAGATTCACTCTAATATTTATAATACTTTCTTACAAAACAATCTTTTCAATGAAATAATTAATGTTATGAAATTTTCTTGAGCCTTCACATTTGTAATTTGTAATATTATGCAGGTGTTAAAATACTCCTAATAATGTTTAATTATTATTAGGACAAATAAAAGTGATAATCAGGAAACTTGTTATGAAACTGATAAGTATAAAATAATATATTGCAGATAAAGATATTATCAGATAATGACCAAGGTTGTAAATGGAATGATACAAAGATGATGATCAGCCAAGAAAAGTATTTTGACTTTTTTGAAAACTCTAACGTACTGTCATGGGTTCAGTGGTGCTGAAAAAAACAGTTGTATAGGCAGCAGTGGAAACAAGTCATCCACTATATTACTCTGAGAAAAGTAGCTGGAATCATATGAAGAAAAAAAATCAGCGCCTGCATCCTGAATTAAACGTTTTGATATTTGTCTAAACTGACATGGAAAATAAATCCTACTATGGGGACGAATCTATTGCTTAAAATTTCTTGGATCCGAATTGAGTTTAAGGATTTAAGAAAATTTAGTATAAAAATTTAATATAATAATATTGAAAAATAGTATCAGTAATTTATCAGTAATTTCATATGTGCTCAATAACCCTTTAATGCCGGACACCTTGTTTTTAATTAAATATATATTTAAGTAAAAAGAAGACTTTCTATATTCTTAGTAGAGTTATAAATAAGGGAAAGAAAATGAAAACATAACACGGAAATATAAATTTAAGTTATTGTACCATATATATGATACACTCGGCATTAAAGGATTAAAAAATTGATTTTCTAAATAATTAAAAGTTTGCTTACGATGATTGGAAAGTTTGAGTCAGTTCGTGCTTCAATTCCCCTCTATGATTGATGGTGAAGATTCTTGTAGTGGGAATTCCTACAGCCCTATATGCCCATACATCCTAAAATAATAGAAACACAAATTTAACAAAGAAATTAATTTTTTTGTTCGCGAAAAAATATTTTTAGTGAAAATCGTACATTGATACGATTTCCATAACCAGCATAGAAAGGCTGGGAACCCTCGGGGAACAAAGCCTTGATATCGCTTAAGCAAGAGATTTTGAATTCCTCCGGTTTCTTTTCAATGACTTCCCGATGGAACGCTGAGATCAAACTCGTGGGATTGAGAAGAAGAGGTCCATCAGGCAGCGATAAATCACCTTGTTTAATACTCTTTAGATACTCTCGAGTAACCCTCGCTTGGCCTATGGCACGTGCCGACAAATAAAGCAGTTTGTAGCCGTTATTTTTTATTTTGGTAAAAAGCTGAGCGACTCCCGATTGGGCCCAGTCTTTTCCAACAATGGGAAGAATGTGACCGAGAACGTCAGATTTGGTAATGGTGCCGTCGATGTCTGAAATAACGATCTTGTCGTCCCAGCGCCATTTATAGATAAAACACTTGCAGCGCGTTGTTCCTTGATAGGCCGTCGTTACGCTGAAGACCACTTCGTTTACTCCCTCCTTTAAATTTAGACTCGCCTAGAAAATTACATACAAAATATAATAATAAACAGTTGTTTTCGCGGACACAATAATTTGTTTTGCTACTGTACTTACTATTTGCTCTGACGAAAGTCTCAGGGTTTTTCTATAATTTTGCATTCCTTCATGGTGTCTCTTGGATGTTAAGGAATTAGTTGATAGCTTGTTCGGACTCTGGACTGGTATATCAATTCCAGTACCTTTGTGTCTATCTTCATAAAAATCTTCATTAACCGTGTTGAACGTAGATTCTTCACGTTCTGTGTCCTTTGGGAGGGATTGTACTATTGCAGCCTCAGATTTGTCCTCAACAGCATCACTGAAACTTATAAGTGACTGACTCGTTCCCAAGCTTTCCATACTGTTTGTCATCTCGGATACGCGTTCGTCGTTAATTATTTCCTTATTTTCAACGCTACATAAATAAATAATTAAATAAATAAAATGTTATGTTCAAGTAAAGCAGATGAAATAGACAATTCGCAATTTGAGTTTAGATATTTACTTAATTAACATTGTAGCAACTTTGATTTCTGGAATCTCTTCTTTTGCAGCACTCAGTGTATCAACTTCGTTTATATCCATCACAGTTGTTGCATTATCTCCTTCAGCTATAAATAAAAAAATATTAAATAAAAACTCCTATAAGTTACATAATAAAAATTGTTCGTTAAATGTCCAATACGGTTAACCTTTGAAGCTTAAGTTTGGTGACTTCTTAACAGGTTGCGAAGATCGCCTCCAAGAAAACCAAGAACTGTATCCCCCACCACCGGTAGCGGCATTATTAACTTCGTCAATTTTGGCATCACTTGCTGACCTTTTCTTATCATCCAAGGTCGAGACTGTGGCACGTGGCAGGTGCCGTTGGTAAGCAGCATACGTCATGACTACTACACACGCATTATGCCAATTGTAGTACTTCCCATTTATCTTAGCGACCAAATTTGGATTTTCGAAAATCTTTGGATCGGCACAGACGTCTTCATAACGCAGTAAATGACGCTGGAACGATTCGTCATTAAGATCCTCATCGCTACCGCAAAGAGAAATGGCGACGTCCATGTTGGGCTCAAAATGCTTCGACGACTCATCAAAATCGCTGTCCAGAGACTTAGGTCCACCGATGGCACCTTCCACACTATTCGGACTTTGGGGTAGTGACGGACCGTTACCCGATTCTGCATCTTCTTCGTCCGCAACTTTTTCTGCAAGAGTATACCAATTATTATATGAGATAGTTAGCTAAAACATTTTGGTTCTGCAATCTTGAATTGAATTAATTTTGTTAATTTTAGAGCAACTCAATTGACCTTAATTTATATATATATATATAGAATACAAAAACCAATGAAACTGAAACTCAATGGAAAAAGAAATATTATTTATGGTCTTCGAAAACATGTATCCACAAATAATTTGACATTAACGAAAAAAAATGAATGCACTAAGCAGTGACAGAAAAAAGAGAAGAATAAAGAAGCCAGCAGCGCTTTAGAGTTGTTGAAGCATTAGAAGCAGTGGCAAGTCGATACCTTTGGTAGCGTTACCTCCCGAGCCACGATGGGACGAAGGAAAATAGAGAGCCGCGACCTCCGGGTCCAACTCGTCCGGATTGAGATCGCTCAAGTAAATGCCCTCCGATTCTGGGTTGTGTCTCACGCGCGACGTTTTCTTCATGAACGAGAACATTCCTCCAAGCATGGAACGACGTGCTTCGGCCGCTACGTTTTACAATTTTCATACAAGCGGTTAGTAAGTAAAGTGTATATGGTTTAATGTTCAAATGCCTTTTCTTTGGTTACATTATTAGTCTGATAAAGTTGTCTGCGATGATAAGCAATCACGCCTGAATCTCCTTTCAATGCGCTCTTAAGTGTATTGATCATTTTCAGTTTTATTTATTATAATTTAATACCGATAGATCGCAAGGTAAACATGACGATGACAATGGTAAAAAAAGATAGATTTAGAAAGGCCAGAATTAAGAGAATTAAATTTGCTTGGTCTGATTTGCTTAGAAATTTCTTATTTTTCGAAATTACTGTCACTGAGAAGATCTTAAATGAGAATTTGTAGTACTTCGAAATCGCAGAGTATTATTTTAAATAAAAATTTATATGCTTAAAGATCTTTTAAGTTAATATAAATTTTCCATATACTAACTTTCATTGCTAGGGTTGGAAGCGTCTGAAGAGTTTAATGGTCCGTGAGCATCGAGAGATCCATCGTGCGATGGACTGGGCAGCTCGCCCCATCTCCAACTTGCACCATGACTTTTTTCACCCACGTTGGATTTACTTTCTTGCGTTATCTTTTGCACCTCGAATTCTGTATCGGATTGCACAGGAGAGCTCGGCCTTGAATTTTTATTCCTGTAACCACGTATGAACGTTCATACGTTAATTAACTTATCAAAAATTGTAAAAAAAAAAGTTTAATCTTACGTAGATGTTATTTCTGTATCACTAAAGAAATGAAAATCTGTTGACGCATGGGCTACACTTATCTTCTTAAGACTATCAGTTTCGGGAATGTTCTCAGTTTCATCCTTTGACGTAGATTGCAGTACCTGTAAATTAAAATATCCCATAAGATTAAAATAGTAGTTATTCTGCATTGTTCGATTTAAAAATTATATTATACTCACGTTTTCATTTATACGAGATATTTCAGGTTCTATCACAGAAGCAATTTCGACGGCTTTACCCTGAGTACCACTGATAGCAGCCTTGTCAGTGGTATTATTCACATTACCAGTAACTTTTCTCTGTGCACCTTTCCTTTTCATTGTACTCTTTCTTCTACGTTTCCTCTTTGAGCTACTGGTGCTCTTTGTCTCGTCAATGGTGGTCTCATCCTTGGAGTTTCTCTTTGTTGAGCAGGAACTGGATGAGGAAGACAGCGTCACGCTAACCGATACGTCATCCACTAATTGGCCGCTCAGCGGCTTTTCAACGATGGGTCGGAAATCATTCTTTACCACACTTATTTTGCGAATCCTCTCGGAGGAGGTAACTGCAACAAAGGATTTCGGATTGGATATAACTTGTGCTTTTGGTTTCTCTTCTTGGTTTATGTTTTCCATGTCGAAAATTTCCTCGTCATCATTGAAGCGAGTTTTATCCTTGTCCTCATCCTCCTCATCTTCTTCCTCTTCTACCTCATCCTCTTCCTCTTCACCTCTTTCATCCCTATTGCTCTGCAGAGTAGATAGTCATTTTGAGAGACTTTGATTATTATTTGTAAATATGTTTATGTTATATGGTGTGCATTTTTCTTTCAAGCCAAATAAAAGCTTTATAAAATACTTACAGATTTTTTTGGAGAATATGGGGCATCTTTTTGTTTCCAGTCAGTTAACAAAGCTTTTTCAAAACTTTGTCTCTGCTCAGCAGGTAGTTCTGGAAAATTTTCTTTGAATAGCCTTTCCTTATCCTCAGTTTTTAAAGCTGAATACTGCTCGCTAATCATTCGCTGCTTCTGAACTGTGGAAATAGTCCCATAATACTCGTGGAAAATTTTATCTCTTTCTTGTGATGTCAGAGATGCAATTTGAAGCCATTTTTCTCTCTGTTCAAGAGGAAGATCAGAAAAATGTTCTATCAAGAAACTTTCTCTTTGGTCAGGAGGCAAGGATGACATCTGCTCCCATTTTTCTCTCTCTATTGACATAACTGAGTCTCTGAGAATTTTTTCATGTTGCTCTTGAGGGAGGTCAGAAAGAACATTAAATCTAAAAAATAATTTATTCCCTATTGTAATTTTGATGCAATAAATTTAACCTTTCTAATAATGAAATAAGCATTACCTTCTATTATTAGGAAAAACATCGTCGTCGTTAGGAATGGGTGAACAAGCCAAGTGTGGTGGAATCTCAGAATCATTGCATAAACCATTGGATCCTGGTACCTCTTCAACAAAGAATGCTTCACCAGAATCACCTAACTTCATATGAATCTGCCTAGGCTCTGAATTTATTTCAATATCAACCTGTTGCATAAAACCATATACATATTATATAATTTATTTCTGTAAATTTTTACTAATACTTCTAAAGCAAATGAATTAATATTTACCACTTTCTCTCTAGAACGCAGTACACCAAGTTTACCAAAGCGCACATGGAATGGTGAGCAGGTGAAAGATCCATCGGGTTGCTGTACGACAACAACGTCAATGGCACCAGTGAGAGTAGCAGCATTGATCTCATTATAAAAGTCACGAAAATTACTAATAAACTTGCCGATGTAATTCATGCTGTACATGTTGGTTTAGTTTAACTCCCCCTTGACTCTTCAAGTCCTTGACTCGAAGAGTTTTGAACTTTGATCTTCCTCAAGGCCACTGGCTCTTGCTCCAATGGGCTATAGCTATTAACTTTTGCCCCTACTCTCTTCTGAAAAATGAAAGAAAAAAAATATTACTCACCGTTGCAAGAAAAAAGTTAGTTAAAAAACTCATTCATCAACCGCACTCATTGTCATTGTCTATATCACTCAGAGAGTAAGGCGAAAAATCGCTTGGCTCTGACGACACCTGCATCGTCTGTAGCATCGGGTTGAAAAAAAAAGAATAAAAAAAGAGGAGAAAGGAGAGCGAAGTACCCTAAGTACCTACAGGCAAAGCACATTCCGTTATCGATTGCTCACAAAATGCTCACTCTTCTGGACTTTGCGAGAAAGCGTGAGTCATCTTTGGAGCGCACGATGGGCCTTTAAACCGCCTAATAGGTTAGGATGCCTCTCTTCGTTGACTTGTGCACCTTCGCCAGGAGCAGCAGCAAAAGAAAGCGAGTCCTTTTGTCGACGCTCAGCAACACAATCGGATCTGATGGACTCTCGGCACCTCTGTAACTGCCTTGTCGGAAGACCAATGAGTGTACGCGTCGAGCGATCGATAGGCCGCCGGAGAAGTTACGAGAACGCCCACGCAAGAAGAGCTCGCGGATGCCCGGACGGATCGTCGATTCGTCGGCGGACTCCCCGCGCGCGTACGCACTCCAGGAGTACCTCTATATACCAAGCGATGCCCCAATGCTCGGCTTGAGTCGGCTCAGACGCACAGACGCACAGACGCAGGCCTGTAACTGACTCCTTTAGCCTTTTTCTCGCTCACCGGAGCACCGGAGGACTGCCCTCTCTCCTCTCCTCTCTCTTTTCACTCTCGCGGCTCGCGGCTCGCCGCCGCCCTGCCTCGCGTCGACCACCTCTTACGCTCTCAACGCATTTTGCCCAATTTTTATCATTTATATTTTCTCAAACTTTTTTATTTACACTAAAAAATATGTAGACTATTCAATAGCAGTTTCAATTAAAAACTTTAACATTTTTATAAAAATCTTTAGTCTTTTTATTAGGCTACAGGCAAATTAGCTTGTTTTAACTAAAAGTTAACATTTTTTTGCCTAGCGGCCCGAAAGTGCCAACTTTCGCCACGGTACCATTTCGGCCTCGCTATATTAGGCGCACCATGGGAGTGATACAGAAAACCTGACTCAGATCCCGCATCCCGGAGCCATTCTTTATTTTCTCTTCCTAGCTGCATAATATACTATTTAAACATTAATTCACATTTTATTGCACTTTTACCATCATTTTTCACATTTTCCTGCGTAACGTGATAGAACACCAATAAAAACAAACATTTTGCACATTATTTTACACAAAAAGATCTTTCACCATAGGGATAAAATTGAGAAATATGTATATTATGAACAAAATTGATAACATTTTAGTATAGAAATGCATTAAGTTTGCGGTGTATTCATAAATAGAATAAAAGTTTAAAGAAATGGTTGCGAACATAAAATTTCGATGCGGAATTTAAAATTATAATATTATTCAGTCGCGAAACCCGTAAAGTAAAAAAGTATATGCTTATAACTCTACGATGCCTAAATCAATAACTTTCAAATCAACGGTTTCAGAAAGCCTTAAACTGCGGGCTTTATCTTTATACATTTTTAGTAAATAATTATTCAAATTTTTGCAGTTCTAAAAAAGCCTTTTAAGTATTTCAACTATAAAAATGGCATAATATTTATTTTTATATTATATGTATGCAAATATAAAAAAAGTTTTACAAAACAAGTTACATAAAAGCTTACTTGTAAAATTTGAATGACATAAAGGTCGTGTAAGACGAATTAATCCGGCGATAATGCATTCAATGAACTATTACTCCTCCAGAAACGCATCGGCATCAAAGATTTTAAATCGGTCGTTAGATATAAATACTAATAATGATCAAAGAGTGCGAAGCATATCTAATTGCCATATCAAAAAGGAAAATTTAAGAGCTATTCTGTACGGAACTATGGAATTGGTGCTTTGAAACCGCTAAAGTGATTCATCTATTACATAAACAGCACATTGGTAGATAACGCAGAGGCAGCACTTTCTTTGCGTATTTTTTTAGCGAGTGCAAAAATTTTTTCAGATTTAAAAAAAACTAGTTACTTTTCCAAATAAAAGTATCGAAAAGAGCTCTATATATAAAAGTATACTTGTAATTAAAAAGTGATTTGATAGTTATATATTTTTTGAGCTCGGTGTGTTTTGTGTATTTCTTTACAGCATTTCTGGGACATACCAGTTCGAACGACAATTTTCGAGGTCAGCAAGAAACTATATGCCTCGTCCAGTAATAAGCTAATTTTCCGTCTGTTTTTCTTCAAGGTCTAAAAAGTTTTGACACTTGGATCATTTCCTTTACCTTATCCTTTCTTCGATTCTTCCTCCCTTATACTTTGCAGGAAACATTGAATTAGTCTATATTAATTATTCCCGTCGGTAATCTGCCGCCTCGTAGTAAATATCACTGGTCATTGTCTGATAAGTTTGTAGCGTGTCGAGCGTTTCACTGGCTCGCTTTTTCCGAGTCACCGAACGAATGCAAGAAAGAAATGAAATTATATTGATACCGATCGTGAGCGGACAGGCGCTAAATCGAATGCCGGTCTGCGGGATCTCACTTGCTACTGAAAAGCCGCGCGCTGCGCGCGTATTATTCGAGTGCTCGCGACTGACTGTCAATGAGCTCGCGTGTTTACGCGCGGGCGGTGCGCGTGCCAGCTGACGTCACCACGCCGACTTCTGCCAAGGTGCGCGCGAGCAAAAATCGCGAGGTGTATAGCTGATGGTACACGAGCTGACGGCCCCTTGCGGATCTTTCCTCTTTTAGACTTATTTAAAACTTTTTTACATTTTTTAACTGAACACACTTTCACTGGACTTACATAATTTTATTAAACACAAATTATTTTCTTTAAAACAGTATAATATCAACTCTAGATTTTTCATATAACCGATCATATATAAACTAATAAAAATAAATAAATTTATTTTCATTAATTAATTGGCTGCTGTCGGAATTCTCCTCATCGCACAGAAAAAAAGCAGTTAAAAAATTACTGAGAGGCTATCGAAAAGGTAAAAACAGTAACGCGATATTAATAGTGCTGCATATAACATTGTTCTGAGTGTCGTTTTGAAAAGTTTCCAAAGCTGTGATGAATGAAAGCAACGTATATAGTGAAATGGTATTTTAAAACAAAATCATTTAAAGCGAGAGATTAATGCGTGCTATAGAAAGCGATACGTGTTCAATTTGATTAAGTAATAATTATCCGTAATTCCGTTAAAATAATCTGATTTCAATTTCAAGTAATGTCGTTGATAAATCTGTAAAAAATGAATTGAAAACATTTACGTTAATTGTTACATAATTGACATCTATTTTTATTCTCTTACATCTTATAGTTATTAATGTTGGACTTTTTTCGAAAATTAGTTTAGATTTTTAAATAAATATTTATTACATCTCATCAAGTAAAAAAAACTAAAAACTTTTAAAAGACACTTTATTCACTCACGTAGTTCTTACGCAAACGATATTTAAAAAAAAACTGAAATTAATCGCTTAATTAAAAAGACTGTGCAATTTAAGTCACGCAAGACTGTGTACGCAAGAAAGCTCGACACATTCATCGCAAGATCCGGGATGATAAACCTCAAGACTATACATCCATTGCACGACAGAGGCAGCACTCATTTATGAATTTTTGATTTGCCATAAAAAAGTGGGAACTACTGGGCGACGAGAATGACAATGATAACAATTATTTCGCTGCGGGGAATCTCGTCGGTTTGGCAGCGTCCGCGTGCAAAAAAATAATATAAAACAATACCGTCGTTTGTTTACGACAGAGAGAAATTGTTGCGCGCCTCTCGCGAGATTCATGCTGCTGATCGAAAAATCCTGGCTCGTTGTGTTCGTTGACTTTAGAGCACGTGATTACTTTTTTCTTGGCGCCTGCATTTTTAATTTTGTTTGTTGAATTATTATATTAAAATAATAAAATACAAATTTATCGATTCGTTTTTGTTAGTGGATAATTTATTAAAAATTAAACTTAATAAAAGAAAATCTGGCAGAAGATTAATATGCCAAGGAAGTCGGGCGTGATAAAAAAAAATTTTTTAAAGCGCGAGAGAAAAAAAAAGTTATACTATTGAGCCATCATTAAAGGGATAGGTATCCGAAGTAAATTGGATACAAGAAACGTCGAAAGAAAAGCAGATTACTTAGAAATCGCGAGAAACGAAATATTATACAAAAAATACTAGGCAAAAAAAATCAGCGATAACAATGTGCGTCAATAATGATTATCTTATGAATGCAACCCTGTCTTTTAATTTAATTACGCAAGAGAGGCAGAGAGAGAGAGAGAGAGAGAGAGAGAGAGAAAAGTTAAGGTTTAAAATTAAGAAGAACCTTGAAGCGAGGGAGTATAAAACCAAGATTCACCTGGTGAATTCCATATTTCGGAACATTTACCGATTCTCGATGATGCAGCGATAATTAGTGAAACGTGTCGGCTATAATCGCACTAATCGTCAGCCACGACAGACGAAAAAGTAGGCGCACATGAAAAAAATGAGACGTTGGAAAAGTTTAATGAACCTGCGGGAATTTGAATGGATTTGGTGTAAATATAATGAAAGATGCGATGTAATAATGGCGCATAATTTTAAATTTTGTTCATAAGTAATTAGACACTAATAATTATTGCATTTAACATAGATAAATGTGCGCTCTTATTTTTACAACAGTCAGAATCTAATTAAAAAATATCAAACCTTCGAGTTTAAGATTAAGATTACGGCAAGATGACTATATTCTCATTAATTTTGGTAAATAAATGAATGCACGTTTTAGGAAGATATCTGCGACAAAGTCTGACAACTCTGACGGCGACGGCGAGTCCGCACGTGAACCGGACATGTGAGCGCTGGCTGCGCTTCACGTCCACCGCAGACTTTGGACTTCCACTATTTTTTAGGTTCACCGTGTTGCGATCAGTCGACACGAACTTACACAGATTTCAAAGACAATTAAAACTCAAAGCGAGACGATGGTCGAGATAAGATCGACGATTTTGCTGCTGATAAATTCGAGTACTTTATTTAGTAACATTAAGTATAAATAGTAAACAGAAGTCTTCAGATGTTTATGAATCAAACTTTTCTGTAAATTTCATCAGAACTTCATTAATCTAGTCTTTTAAATAAAAAAACTACATCGAACAAAATAATATATTTTTATTTCCTGTCAATGAAAACAAATTTAAAATGACAAGATGCACTTTCTTTAGATGTATGTATTTTTCTTGTTGTTTTTACGCGTCGCTTGTTTTTCTCTTATACTCATGTTGGGTATGAGTCATGCGCGCCTCAACATATTAATTGCTAATATGAACAACAAATTTGAATGCGCAGCAAAGCAAGTGGAAGTGTAATTGTTTACTTGGCAGCTTGTCCAAACGGTGCCGCTTATATAGTGTTTGCTCAGTCAAATTGAATTTTATTCTAGCTGGATGGATTAATAGTTCAAGTGATACGACAAATCTTCCGATAAGAAAAGAAAACGTAGTGGAGGAGCCGCGGATTAATCAGATGTTGACGCGAGTGTAATCGTAAAGCAAACGTACTTTGTACGACGATTAACGAGCAAGATTAAAACACAAAATAGAAACCTCAGTTTCGAAGAGGCTGAAATAAGCAAGATCCGAGAAAACCCCAAGGTTCTCGAGATAGCAAATAACACAAAACGCTCGATCTCGCGCGCAAAAAAATTAATTCCATGATTGACGTAACTGTTGTGTACCCTTGCTATAATTTCTAAATAAAAAGTTATTCTTTCAAAGTGACGATATTGATGCCTATACAAATTTTAAAAAATCAATTATTATTAAATGATTACTAAAAGAAGATTTTGAGAAAATACTATTTACTATATAAAAAAAATTGCTCTGATATAACAGCTTTTTTTCATTTGGCACTATAATATTAGAATCGCGAGATGGCATATTACAAAGATTCAGCCACTAACATGTGAAGAATAATTTAAAAAAAAAAAGTGGAATTCACTTTATTGAAAATGGTCTAGTGTGTCTACTTTTTTTTTTTTAAATTTGAGTTTATTATATAACCTTTCAAACAAATAATTGTTGTTATACTTAGAAATATTAATTTCACTGTTTTTGCACTGCTATTCTTGCTTTTTTA
The DNA here is from genome assembly GCA_035582955.1 of Sycophila texana. NCBI lineage: Eukaryota > Metazoa > Arthropoda > Insecta > Hymenoptera > Eurytomidae > Sycophila > Sycophila texana. Next base: position 3,326 of record JAWWEN010018825.1, on the reverse strand, counting down.
TTGTTCAGTAGATTTTTTAAGTGCGAAACAGAGACATCTATAGTTTAATTTTTTCCGTGCGATAGAATTTACTTACAACGAAAGCTCCATTCTGCTTGTAGAATCAGATAGTAACATGAGGTTAATATTACGAAAGCCGGAAAGACGCAAGTCCGCGCTAAAAAGTTCGGACGGTCAAGCGAAAGAGTTTAACGACACGCGACTCCGCATATATACTTTCGCCTGGCTTCCCTAAACACGACTGCCGGTCTCTCTTGTAACACGGCCGCCTTTCGCTGCCGCTCCGCCGCGCGCGTATTGGGATTTGACTATCCGACATATATATATGTAACCAAGATGGCGCGACTTTGCCAGGTTAACATATAAGTGTTATATCTATTATATATACAAATCTATATAGAAATAGAGCCTACGTTTAAGGTAGCAAAATCGCGCCATCTTGGTTAGATATATGTATCGGAAGTGAAATCTCAATTATAAAATTCGCCCTCTCCGCTTATACATAATGTAACAATCGCGATGGCGCGACTCGCCTTTTCAAGGTCCGCTTGTCCCCCGCCTTTTTGGCAGCGCTCTTCGCGCTTGGCCGCAGCTACCGCGAGACGAGAAAACACGAGAAAAACACCGACGCGTCGAAGAGTCCATTTTTCACGACGACGAGGCGATATTGTATTTCTTCGATCTTTAGGCATATTTGCTTTTCCGGGTCGCCGAGTCTGTACTCGAAGTAGCTTTATGTGCCGTTGGATTTATAAATCTCCGCTAAATCATCAAATCTCAGATTAAATGCGCCCACATTCCTATATACACATCTTTTCTCCGTCAAACTTTGCATAGTGAATCTTTTTACAATATTCAAAAGTCCTTGCCAAATGGAAATGCGAATACTTATCGCTCTACACGCTATATACTTTTTTACAAATAGACTAACAATCAATTAATAAAATATGCTATTTGAAATAAAACTTGCACTTAATTATGTTTAAATGCCAAAGGTTTGAATAAGTAATATTCAATTTATTATTTGTTAACTTTATCCAATTTCATCCGACAAGCTTTTAGCATTATAATTTTTACGCGCTTTTCCTTCTCGTAAACTACAGCTTTTGTAAGTTTAAAAGGAAAAATAAGCGCAATTTCACAAGCGTTCATATGTCTTCGTGTGAGTTTACAATCGAGTAATTTATTTTAGTTTCGATTGATTAGGCTATAATTAAACAGTCGCATCTTATTATAGATGTAGCTGTAAGTGGTGATCGTTTTAAATGAAATTTATTTAAATGATGTAATTAACTAATAGTTTTTTCTTTTTTCTTTAATTGGTTTAATTGGCTTTTCTATTAAGCGTCCATAAAATCATACTTAACTTTGCCACTTACTAGGTAGGATGAAAAGAAAGAAATAAAGCGCGCAAGGCGAAAGTCTTGCTAGGAGGCCACCTGATTCGTCGGCCTATTATACGACGCGTACGATCGCGCGATCTTCGATAAAAAGGCATGCGGGGAGCGCTTTCGTGGGTGAGCGCGCAGAGGAAAAAATTTTCCGTGCGCAGATGAAACCGAGGCGTGATGCTTTTGTGAAACTTTAGTAGTGTAAGATTAAGCAAAGCATAAAAACGGTGAAGCAAAAAATACTTGTAATCGTTAAAACAACATAAAATATTCTCTAAAAGCAGGAAAAGCCGGACGGCATACGACACGTAGATCTTTGAAAAAACAAATTACGCGTCGCGACGATACCAAACATGCCGCAGCAGCTCGGAGTGACGACGTAAACAGTCGTATTGGGGGCTCGCCTCTCGCTATCGATTTTTATTTTTCGCTCTCCCGCGCTGCGGGGGAATCCTAACTCCATATGCCTCACGGCCACCGCCGGCCGACGACACCGATGCCCGGAGGTCGAGCCCCCTTTTTCCGAGCGCGAGCGCTTCTGAGGAGTCTCGCGATGATCGTACGATCTTGGCTAGAAGAGAAGGTCGCCGTGGAATTTTTCATTCACTCGAGATATAAGCTGATATATTCCTATTTCATTTAACTTTCGCTAAAATCTTTTCTTTTATTCTAAGAATGAAATGTTGACAACTGCAGTAAAAATTTGCATTTTATTACATATGCTAAATTTGTGTGGAGCACTGGGTTGAAACTTATAGCTAGCAGTTTGAATAATTCATAATAGCTTTTGACAAAAGTCTATTTCAGAGCGTTCGAGAAAAATGGTTTGCCGCTTGAGGATTCGTCCAATCTTAAAATCTTAAGTTATATTCATATATAATAATTACATAATTAAAGATGTTTCTACACTGAGAAAAAAATTTAGTTGGATTAATGATTCGCGCTGTTAAATACTTCCAACCGAAAAAAAATGTTAATTCAACAATTCCACTGTTAAATTAATAGTGTCACTGTTCACCGCGAATCGTTGATCCAACTAAATTTTTTTCTCAGTTTATAATATTATCAGATCTTTGATAAGTAATTAAAAATGCGTATTCATCAGACACGCCGTTAAAATAGATGCTCCTAGTTTAATTGTTGCAAAAATCTCCGTAGACCATTTGATCAATGTTATTATTTACAATGAATTAAGAGCATGTTAAAATCATCTATAGGGATTGACTTTACCAACATCGACATTTTTCAAAAAAAGCCCGCAATGTGGTGCCCTCAATGTGGATATTGTTTGTGAAAAATGAATACAAATAAATACATCTATTAATAGCAGAAAATAATGTTTTTTACATATACATATAGCTTAATATATTTTAAGTGTTTATCTAATATTTCTTTATTTAAAGGTAGTGTACCTCCTTAATTGACGCCTTATAATTTTCAGTGCGCGCACAATTGGCATGACTTATAAATAAAGCCAGGCCAGAGATTAATCCGCGCATAAAGTGCGCAGGGCATGCATGAACGCATAAAAAATGCGCATTCACAATAGATGCTCCCTGAACGTGAGCGATGTCGGGCACACCAGCGGCGCGTCCTACTTTTGTGCGCGGTTCGAGCAAAGAAAAGAGCAGAAACTCCCGACCGCAGGTGTTTGTTTACTCGAATGGAGCTGGCGATCGCCCGCGAGATAATTGCGATAAAATCAAATTTAAGTACGTCAGGCGATGTAGGAATGTTGAGCGATTGCTCGGCTATCCATCAACATCGTATTTAACTTTTCCTAAAAGCGGACGCAATTTTTTTATATTAATTCCTAATACAGTTCTTATATTACTTACTTTCTGATCATGCTTTTCGGATGAGTTTGTATAATACCATACTATATAGAGCAGATACAATTCTGTTTGATTTAAAAGATTTGTGATTTATCTGAAA
>JAWWEN010018814.1:0-19941 GCA_035582955.1 Sycophila texana | reverse complement strand
TAAAAAATTCTTCTCCGTTCAAAAATTATGGCCGTTTCCGCTTAGGGTAGGCATATTAGGCTCAGGTACCTTATAATGCGATCTCGGTGACTTCGTCACGACTTCAAAAGGATACATCTTTTATATGGAGTTGAGAGCAAACATAATTGCTCTAGGTTGGATTTTTTAGAGACGAAAATTATTTATAAAAAAAATTACAAAAAAAAAAATCGACTGACAAAAATTTTATGATCTGTCACATAGACACACACCACGCGCGCACACACAAACTTACACGTAAGCAACGGACGCATATACATAAACATTTTTAAAAATAATTACAAAATTGTTTATTTTGATTTCAAGTGATCTCAAGACAATATATTTTAGTGTTTTCTTTCAAAAGTTCTTTTAAGCTCATAAAGCTTTCTCTGCGAGGATCACAAAAATACTTAAAATATGTATTACATAATTTAAATATTTCTGTAGTTTCGATTATTAACTTTTATTTCAATTAAACGCAAAGAAACAGCAATCAGACAGACGCATTTTACTTGTCTCTTTGAATATGTGGCCAAAGCATCGAGATCTCGGTAGTACGAGGACTACTGAATATATAAATATAAAACTAATATAAAAAAAAAAAATATTTTTTTTTATAATCAACTGAATTAACTTTCAGTGTGGCAGTACGAATCTTACATTCAGTGGAAGGACGGTATATGCTACGTAACGAAGAAGCATTCTGTATCGATGATTGAAAAATTGAGATTGATTATGCCGCGAGAAATAGCTCTGACACTCTTACTATTTTTGAGTCTTATTACAGCATTTGTAGGCTCCACGTTGCTGCGAGTAACTTACATCGAAGCCTCTTTGGAGATAATGCGATCGCTATTTGGCGCATCCACGCTTCGTACACCAAAAACCTTCGGAAAAAATATGATTTTCATATCGATAATCTTCGCTCTCATGTGGTTCACTGGATATTTGCAGAGCCACTTGAGTGCACTTGTTACCACAGTAACGACTACATCCGAAAATATAAATTCCTTTAAGGATATTAACACTAAAAAATATAAGCTTTACTCGTCCCCATACTTTTCGCAATATTTCGATGCGACTCCATTGCAGGGAAAAATAATCGAAGTTCAAAATGTCATCGAATGCTTGAAGAAGGTGCGGAGCGAGAAAAATGCTGTGTGCGCTTACAGTTGTATCCTATTTGAGTACTACATCGCGGAGGACGCCGAAATTCAAGTGTCGGAGGATGAATTGATGACGTATTATCCGGCATTCTTTTTCCGTGAAGATTCGCCGGTAATACCAAGATTTCAGTATTTATGTCACGGATTGGCACAGAGTGGCATTTTAGGCTATTTGCATTGGATGGAAAACTCTTATTACTTCAAGCAGCGGCAATCGGAACAAATACAGCCTATTTCTTTTTATCAGTTGCGTTATATATTTGACATCTTTTGCGTTGCGTATCTTTTTCTTATCTTCATATTTTTCATGGAATTATTAATTAAGCGTTTGTCAAATCGTCAGCGTTCACGGCCTTGAGATTGTTGCAAAAATAATTTAGTCAAATGTTTGAATAGATTATTCACTTGTGACATTGGGTGCCGCTATTTTCAAAAGCTTTCAAAGTATAATGTATCACACTGCACGTGCTGAATTTATGTCAGTTGAAATAAAAAATTGATTTAATTGATGCTTGTATATTAGTCATTCTACTTTCTCTTCCTCAACAAATTTAAAAAAATATATCAAGGTCAAGTATTTTGAGGAGAAAAGATTGGTGCAGTATTTTTTAGAATGATATGGGGATTCGCAAATTAATGTGTTTTACTAATTTGTCTTTTTTAGTGCAGTATCAATTTTTTTCTTTTAAAACGGTTTACATCAGTAAATTTTTCTCTTTAAATTACTCAACAAAAATTTTTTTTCAATTGGCAAAAATATTATAGAAGAAATATTCTAAAAATATATTGAATTTCTTATATAAAATAATTAGTCGTATATGCTACAATTTGAGACTTAAACTTCTGCAACCTGCAGCTACAGGTTCTGGATCTTAGAAGCTTAATGAATCTTAATAGGATTTGTCTTCAATTGTTGGTATTTTTTTAAATTATTTGAGTAAATATCTTAAAAAGCTCAAAAATTGCACAAATTTAGGAAATCAAAGAAATTTAAGTAAATTTAAGTAGTTTTTTTAAATATAATTTCAGAATATTACTTCTAAATATTTCTATTAATTAAAATATCTTTTTTCCGGCAAAATTATTCGAATAATTAAATACACAAGAAATCAATTTAGTAAATTTAAATTATTAATATTCGACGAAAATGTAACGATTTGTCGCTTTTATCGCGTATTCAAATAAAGCATTCAACATCTCATTAACGACACTTCGCCTGATACCTCGTGGATCAAATCACTACGTGACCGTCGCGTCTCATTGTTCGGCCGCCTCTCGAAGCGCACACCTTATACATAATTCCCGCGTCCTAATCGCGCGATAAATCGCCCGGCCGAAGGAAGGCGCCGAACGTCGAAAAAATCAATATCCCGAATGCTTAATGGCTTCTAATCCCCGCGATTCATTCCCCATCGGGAATGCCTTTTCCTTCCCGCCTTATACACTCTTTGTTCGGCCGTGATTTCCCTCTCAGGTTTTCTCCTCGATTATCGCGCGATTCAACTTCTGCCGCCACCCTCCGTACCCCCTCGACTCTCGCCTCTAATCCCTTTCGTTCCGAAGGAGGAGAAAATAGAGAGAAAAAAAAATTCGGCGATCACGCAACATCGCCTTTTTTTATTTATATGGGAACCGATAACGAGCGGCTCTCGGATGTACCTCGAACAAACGTACATCTCTTATCGTGACTTTCCAATCGTCCCACGCCCGCCCGTGTATATACACAAATGAAATTCAAAAAAGAAAATTCAAAGTGTCCATACACAACGCATCGCGAAGAATCGAAAGTTCCCCTTCGAATACCAATAAAAGAGGCAAAGGAGCGGTGCGTCCCGACAGTTGTGCTGACTGCACTCTAAATGATTGCCGCGACATCTAATTACTCAGCGGCGCGCGCGCTGGCGAGTCACTCAGCCGGCAAATCGAGCCGAGCCCACCTCCCGCGACGAGCCCGATAATGCCGAGAGTCCAAATTGATTTTAATTCCGCGCGCCGGGAGTTTCCCGACTTGTATGCCGGCAAAGTCGTCGCGTCACCGTGAGCTTGCAGCCGGGAGGAAGCAGGCGCTTTCCACGGTTTTTCCGCGCGGCGGGGGCGAGCACCGCGGGGCGTCATTAGGCACGCGGGGGTGCGGGATTCAATAAAGAGCCGAGAGGCGCGCGCTGCGGATTGATATATTATTGAGAGGCGGCCTATTAAAAGGGAGCGCGGAGTCTAGTGAAATATGCGGTTTCGGAGCTGGATTTTCGCCGAGTGCGCCGTGGAAGGAGGCCCCCGGTGCGGTGCTCCGTGGGGTACGTAAGTTACAAGGGGGAACGAATGGGTGCGAGAAAAAAAAGGAGGGAGGTCGAGGTGGAAAATTACTGGCGGCTTCGACGGTTCTTCTTTATTTATTTTTGTTTGCTTTGGGATTAATTTACATTGGAAATGAGGAATTAAGGGAGGTGTAGGGAAATTTATTGAGTAGGCTGATAAAAAAGATTTATGGAAAAATTTACGTTTATGTATTGCATATCGCGTATAAAAGTAAATTAATATTGTACTATTCTGTGAATTTTATGTTTTTTGCTTCTGAAAAGAATTTTTTTTTTAACTCTATAGAGTAGTTTATTCTGAGTCGTTCGTATCTGAAATATACTATTGTTAGAAAATGCCTGTGTGTGTTCTTTTGTAGTTGTTCGTGGAAGAAGATAGTATTGTAAAAACTATCATATTGTAGTTTTTAAAAAAATCGAATGTTATCTTTCTTGAAAAAAATGTTTAATTTTTATCGATATTAGAGTCTGTATTTGTTGATTTTTATCAATAATGCTGGTAGACTCATCATAAAAATTTCAACAATTAAAAGAAATTATTAAAAGTGTAGTGTTTTAAAAATATGTTAAACATTTATTTTTACTAATACATTATTTTTGAAGAAAAAATGTATGGAAATAATTGATTTTTTTCTGCCTTAGACAGTCACTAATACAAAGTTAATTGATTTGCTTTGAAATGTAGAGAAGCAGAGTTAAATTTAACCTGAACAACTGTGTAGTTTTTAGGGTATATCTGTGAATTTTTAAGAATTTTAAGACTGGAATTTTTTCACGTTATTTTTTAAAATTTCTATGTCTCAAAAATTACTCTGTGATGGTTGGAATTTACAGATAATTTATTTTCTTGCGTATTATAATAATTTATTATTAATTTTCAAATTTACGTTCTTATTAATCATTACCTTCTTATTGGTATTAATGCACTAAAACATTAAAATGTTTTATGTAAATTGACATCGAATTGTTAATTTTATCATAAAAATGAATAGCACGCGATATTAAAATATTTATACTTTATGCAGATCCATAACTTTTATTTCTTTAAAGGATTACGTCCCGCAATGAAAAGTTAATGTTTATTACAAGAAAGTGGTTTACTTTATGCAGAATCTATCTGCGTATGTTATAAAAATAAAATTTTATTATTTATGATTATACTTCAATAAAATCTCGAAATAAAGCTTCTCCGTACTCAACCTCTGTCACACTCGTAAATTTTATATTTTTATGATTATATATAATATTAACTATATTAATAAAAACCGTTTTACTCTTTTTTATAGCAAAGAATATATTTAAAAATCGCACAAAAATTCGTAAAATGACTCAAATGTTTAAAGCACGCCTACGCTTACATCAGTGAAATTTGCTTTTCATCTCGATTGAAATTCTCACAGTCTCAAAACAAGCTAAATTGAAAAAAAAAAACAGTCCCCAAAACACCTCTCTAAAGGTTTTTTTATTTTTAATGAAACGTACCATCTATAGGTGCTCTTGACTTTCTAAAACAAGCAGCCACAAAACATTCTTTAAAAAATTTAAAAATAATTCCGCAAAGTACACACGCCGCAGATGTACATTCCTATAACTTTTATGAGCAAAGAGCTCGTAAAAAAAAAGAGAGCATAGCGGGAAGGGCGCCCGGCAATTTTATCAGCTCGAGGATATCGCGCGCGACGTCGCGTTCCACCGCGGAAAACGCAAAAATCCATCCACGAAAAAATGTCGCCCGCGTATCCTGCTTGCGTGCGCTTGGCTCAATTTTTTTTTCTTCCTCCCGCTTTTCTGTAATAACAGCCTTTTCCCTTAACCCCCCTTCACCCTTTCCCCGCGGTACAAAGAGACCCGCCGTAAAAGGGCTTATCGCCTCTTGGGGGTGGGGGTTGAGGGGGTGGACTTATACGCGCGGCAACACGCGCCAGAATGCGGCTCTATTGATTTTCGCATGAATTTTTATTATCGGCCCGGCGCATCTATCCCCGCGCGCGCCTCTACTGGAGGTAAGGGGGCGGAGGGGGTGAAGGGGTGAAAAAAAGCCGATAAGAGCGCGGGCGTGTGTGCGAGCCGCTTTACCTGAGCGTTTAAGCGGGGAGAAAAATTACCGCGGACTACGCGGTGCCTCCGACGGGATAACCTTCCCCCGGCGAATACCTGTGCACGTAAATAATTTCCGACTTCCGTCTGCGGCATCGGCGAGGATGGAAAAAAGGGTTCGCCCTTTGAGGCTGGCTCCTTTGTTCGGACCTGCGCGCTGCCACGCCAAACATTCCCGTTTATTAATTCCGAGTGAAACGAAGAGTAGCTCTTTGTGGTTTTTTGCGCTGAAATTAATTTTTGCCCGAATTGCATTTGCTGAGTTTGAGGAGAACAATAGTAGCTGTTCGATTCTGGATTTTGAATGGTATAAACGATACTTTGGACGATTTCGTTGGTAATCTGGATTTTATTAATTTCTATTTATTTAAAACAGTTCTAAATAAAAGTGGATAATGAAAGTATCTATTACTTACTTATAAGTTATTAATAAATCAGGTAAAATAAATGAAATTTATTTAACATATTGAAAATTAATTACTTATGGTTTTATTTTTATGTCGATCGTAAGGAAGAGTGTCTCGCCTCCGGAACACCAATCCGTGTCAAGTTATATTGGGTATTGAACTTTATATTTACGATCATGTGCATAAACATCGTAAATTATAAAAACTAATAAAAAGTTTCGAAAAAATTGCGATACGTTACTCTCTGTGCTGTTGCAATGAAAATCTCGGATACAATTTTAAGTTATATTTAATTTATAACTAACTACTGGTAAAAAATTTAACAAAAAATTATTAAATTTTATCGCGCTTTACGTGATCAAGAAATGGCATTCATTTACTTCAAAATTATCAGAAAATTTAATATTTATTTCATAAATCTATTTAAGTAAGCATAAAATTCTTTGATCCCAATTATTTCACACATTAAAAAGTTTTGAATTTCGACGCCACTATATAGAATATTAATCCACTGACCAATTAATTCGCTCTTTTAAGCATCATATAGAAGGAAAATTAAGTAATCTTAATTTCAGAATCATTAAGACATACCTTTACCTCCATTTTCTGACCCTTTAACTTAATTAGCTTAATTAATTAATTAGTTATTTTGAAATCTGTACATAAACTCTATATTTTCAATTACAACACTGATGCTCTAAAAAGAGAAGACTTCATGCCAAACAGATTAAAAAGAAAGTAATAAATATAACATCACAAACTCCAACACTAACGTTTCATCAGTAAAATGCATACCATACAATCACTTAAGTTGTACACTCTTGTCGCTGAAAAATTCTTATTACACGCAGCAAGATAAATGAAACGTCAAATTGAAAAAAAGGCTATACACTCGCAACAATCGGGAGAAAGGTCACGCTACACCCGCAGCCGTTCACCCTTCAGCCCGACGCTTTCCATATGCATTATCATCCGACGCGGGCCGACCATCGCTCCTACGTCAGCCGACCGTTCTGCACGCGGGCCGAATTCTCCACGCGGGGGTGGGTGGGTCGCGCGCCTCGCACGCGCTGACGATTGAATTAAAACGGCGCGCCATGCGGACTTGCGTTGTCGCAGCCGCCGAGGGCGCAGGGGGCGAAGCCCCCCTCTCCCGACCCACTGATAAATGTAATGAAGCCCTCTCGCCGCATTCGTCGGTCCCGGGGCGAAAAATTCCGTTCGAGAATTTCAATTATCGAAGCGGGGAATTTCGGCGATCGTTGAGTCTTTTTAGTCGCGTCACGTGGCACGCTCGACGGGCAAGCAATGAAAAATCATTGCCGCAAGGAGGGGGGAGGAGAAATGGGGCGCGCAAATTTAATGAGACGCTCGTCTGAAAAATGTCCTCGAATTTGAGGCTGGAGTGGCTTCAAGAAGGCAGACCGAGGATGTTTTTTTTTTTTGAAAGAAGGAGGATGGCTCCTTGCGGCTAGTTGCGTGCTTATTTGTTTGTATGCCGCACGAGGAGAGGAGTCGAGGAGCTTTTCTTAAGTGCTGCTGTCGGGTGACGGGTCGATATTATTAATTTTATGTGAAAATTTTATTAACTGGAAAAAATTAATTTAATATTCATGCGAAAATTGTGGGATTCTCGTGTTATAATTTTCACTCAATATTGTAAGGCAGTTAATTCGTTAATTCAATCTACAGGTAAAACATTTAAATAAAGGTTAGATGTTGTTTTTGTAAGGGCGAGTCAGGGGTGGAGATAAAACCACCCCAAAAAATTAATTTTAAATTAATACACCTTAAGATAGCTTTCTTTCTTTCTAACTTTTTTTTTTATGAAAAACATTAAAAATATCATTTGTTCTTTTTAATTGAAAAATTTCTCATTCGTGTCTATCACATTTTGATGTGCACTAGATTATTGACGTACAACATTTTCGAAATTTTCAAAAAATGGAAAAAAACAGAGTAAATGTACCATAGTAACTTTGCAAGTGTTAAAAAAAATAAAAAAACTAATCCCTCATAAAAAAAAATTTTCCTTTAGATAATCAAATTCTTGCAGGAATTTTGCAGCCATTTCACAATTAGTAAAATTTCGGCAGGCTTCCTGTAAAAACTTTTGCGAAATTCTTGCGAGAAAATCTGTAAAAATCAAACAAAAATTTGACTTCCAGAAGGATTCCTGCAACCATTAATTTCCAAAAATTTTACAAAATTCTAAGGAAAGAGAACAAAAATCTTCATCGTAACCAGTTTTTGAAATAAATGTTCTAAACGAATTAATTTACGTGTGCAAAAGCAATTTGTTTCTGAACAACAGACTAATCCGGCCTTCTAGTTAATTAAAAAATTTCCATACAAATTACCAAACAAAAAAAAAAAGTTGATTAGGCTAAAATAGTAAAAATACATTCCCCTGTTTACACGCGCAAATCGCAAAGAAAGCCCTTAATGCATACTTCATCAAAAGAGCTATCAATTACGCTTCGAGAAAAACACTGGCTCCCCCGACACAAAAGAAAGCCAAAGTTCGGCGAATAAATTGGAGTACAAGAGCGACATCCGAAGAAGGCACAGTAAGCACTCGCATTAAAATTCATTAAAGGAAGCAAAAGAGGTCCGGCCAGCAAAACTCACCCCTCCACCACCACAACAGCTCTTGATATACATCCGAAGCAGCGGAAAATAATTGGCCGCGTGGATAATTTTTAATCCCCCTCGAGAATCCGAATGCCGTCCCTCCCGACTCGACGTCGCGCCAAACAGGCCGCGATATTTGCAAAGGCCCGTCAAGCGTATGCCCCGGCCGCGAGGCTGACGGCTGTCTTCAAGAGGATCGGAACAATGCGAACTCAAAGACAACTCGCGGGGGCGAGTTTCGCATCGCTAATTGCTATTTAGAAGATCCGACGGGGTGGAGCCCGCCGAAAGTCGGCGCCCCTCGACTACGGCCCGTCGATTAGCGCCCGCGTGAGTATACGGTATCTGTGGAGCGTGTATAGCCGCTCGACGGGATGATACCCGGCGATGCTCGGCCTCTCGACGTTTAAACGTTCGGCCGACGCGCGCGTGAATTATGCACGGACCGCTACGTTTACGGGCTGCCGTCTTCGCTCCGCTTTATTTATCCTCGACCCCCGACGCGTCGTTCACCCTTCTCTCGTGTATACTTACTGGATCGTCGTGCGTATCAAGTGGTACTTTCTGCTGCGTCTTCGCGGGAAGTTTAATCCTTCGGGCTCTTATTTGCTGTGCTCGTGTACAGTGTGTATCGTAAGTTTGTATCGGAATGAATGTTGATTAACGAAGGATAATTGCGCATTGAGAATTAAAAAAAAAATAAATAACAGGTATCCACTGAATAGCGAGAAACTTTGTAACGGTGAAAAAAAAATTTTTGAAAAAATACTATAGAAGCTTGTTTTGAAAAATTTTCAGTCGAAATATGCAATGTTATAGAAAATATCCGCAGTTGATTTTGTTCAAATAGGTTTCTAAATTTTCGTTTTGTTTTCAGCATGCGTGGAAAAGAATAATATTGTATGGTACATCGCATATATTTTCAAAATATCAAATTTTGACTATTTCAAAAATATTTGTTCATTTTTTTTTTTTTTTTTTTTTGGAACAGACTGTTTATGGTATTGCTTTTAAAAGATTCATGGGATTATTATTATTATTTTTTTAAATGTATTTAATAAAATAAAGTTCGAGATAATTTGTAACTTAGTCTTGGCACTGACCTTAAAAGTCATCTGAAGGTTAACATGTATTTTTAAAAAGGAACCCCCATTTTCACTTGAAGAGCGAAAAAGACCCTTCTGAATGAGTGGGGAAAGTGTTTACCCAAGAGACTTAAGAATTTCGCCTCGATAAAGAACCTTGTCAACAAAAACCATTAGAAGGAACAAAAAAAATCAATTTAAGAAAAAACCATCTGATAAGTTACTTAGCAAAGTTGTCATCTCTTAACCTTCGAAAAGTAGATAAAAATCGTAAACTTATTGCGATGAGCGATTTAAAAATCGTGGTTAGGTTGAAAATTTGGATCGTGCAATTTGTTCAAGTAAAAATAGTTATCAAGTGAATTAAAAAATGGTTTCTTGACAAAAATTCGGCTTAAGTTCACCTCAAAGATTACGAGAATTTTTTTGTAAGCTAACGCTAGAATGAAATTTAATAAATTGTAAATTTCACACGGATGTTATTTAATTATTTAAATATTTTAATTTTTTAACTATTTAATTTAACGTTAAGCGGTGACTCCAACATATCACCGATTCCACATTACCCATTATTATAGAATTAAATCAAATATTTTTTAAATATACATACTAATAAAAAGTTATACTACTAATAAAAGTATATACTAATAAAAAGTTCCCAGCTTTATTAAACAGAAAAACCAATTAGAATAATCTTAGCACAGTTTATACTCCTTCATAAGCAGTCAATAAAAAAAAAAAAAAAAAAAAAACACCGAACGAAACATCTCGAATTTATGAACATCACCGTACTCTTTTCTTGCCTCAATTACCCCTCGGGCACTTGCTCTCGCACATCAAAGTGGACCCGCACCCCCGAAGGAGTCAGCGGGAGCGTAAAAAAAAAGTTCCGCGTGCAATTACGCGGCGGCCGGTGTCGTGTCTCCGAGGGTCGCGTCTCCTCCGCGCTCCAGTAGCGCGAAGAGCACACGGGGGAATCGACGCGTTCCCTAGCCGATTACAGGTACATGCTGACGGCTCGCTCGCTCGCCCAGAGGTGCGACGCGGAGCTACCGGCCTCACCCCCGGGTTGGCCCACCCCCGCACAGATGGCGCCAGCAGGGAGACTCGCGCATTCTCCGCGCATTCCCGAATTCTTCGGCTTGAATTCCGACGTTGAAATTCTTATTGTTCACATTGTGTGGGACTATTTTATGCGGAAATTTTGTTCAATTCTTATGAAATTAACGGTCGTGACGTTGGAATTTTGAAAATGTGGGTGAAATTCATTTTATTCCGGTTGGTTATACTACTCAGATTTTGTGTTAGTAATGAAAATTATCGATAAGCGCTGAATTACAGTTAAGGTAATAATGTTGAAAAATTATTTAATGGAACTATTTGTACTGCTCCCTGAAAAATAATCACTAGAGTTTGTGAAAATTTTTACGAATTCTGCGAAACGAATAAAAAATTAAGGACGTCTGACTGTACTCGACCTTTTCTACTTATTTTTATTTTATTCAATGTGCTATACTTAACTCCCGATGCGTATTGATTTACTTTTAAACCAACCGTATAATCAACAATGAATTGTCAAAGAGGAATGCAGAAAGTAAAAGTGTCCGACTATACTTGGCTTTTTCTACTTATTTTTAGTTGACTCAATGTGCTGTACTTAACTCCCGATGCCTATTGATTTACTTTTAAAACACCCATATAATCAACAATGAATTGTCAAAGAGGAATGCAGAAAGTAAAAATGTCTGACTATACTTGACTTTTTCTACTTATTTGTATTTTATTTATGTTGCTATACTTAACTCCCAATGCCTACTGATTTACTTTTAAGACAACCGCATAATCAACAATGAATTGTCAAAGAGGAATGTAGAAAGTAAAAATGTCTCACCATACATGACTTTTTCTACTTATTTTTATTTGATTTCGTATAAAATACTTAGCTCTTTCTACCTACTCATATATTTTTTTAATTTCAATAAATGTCTGATGAACTCTCAAAGAAGAATACAGGAAATAATAATGTCTGACCATACTATACTTTTTCTACTTATTTCGATTTAGTTTAATGTGTAACACTTGAATACTGATTTCCACTGATTTTTATAACTTCCAAGAAAAGTCAATGATTTGTGAAAGAGAAATGCGACAAGTAACTATGGCTGACCATACTTGACTGTTTCCACTTATCTTTATGAATTCACCAGCAAAGTCAATGATGATAGTATAGAATTCCTCTGTATTTCTCCTTGTACATAAATTGTCCATCAATTCTCTTCGCAGTGTTATTTTAAAATCATAATTTTGTATTTATAACATTTACTACTTTATCAATACAAACTGTAACTACTAAGTTGACACTATATTATATAACCTGAATTACAATCCGCCAAAAACATCAAGTATAAAAACCCATATAAAACATTAATCGGAAAATACACAGTGACCGACTAAAAATGTAGAAAATATAAAAGACAATTTAGAGTGCATTTGAAAAATGAAAGAAAAAGGCAGAGGCACTTCAGTCGGTACTCTCGCTCAATGTAACCTTCCCACGGGGAGCCCTCGCTCCGCAGCTTTACATCGACCTCGCGAGTTAGTTCCTTCCTCCCGCAGACCGTGAACAGCATTGGCCGTTGCGCTCGCCCATTCCATAAAGCTCCGGGTCCGCCATATCCACCGCTCGAATCACTCCCACCTCCTCTTGCTCCCGAGTCTCTCTCTCTCTCTCTCTCTCTCTCTCTCGGCTCTTTTCTCCGGCGGCGAGGCTCCTCAGCCACTCGGCTGGGCATCAATAGGAATGCCATTTGAAGGCGCTCTAAGAAACTGCTAATAGACCGCTCGCCTCTCTTTTCTTTCTTTTTTTTTTGTACTCTCTAAGTGAGCGCACTTTCTCGCCCGGCCGCGGACCCGGCAAATGGACGGATCTCAAAGTTCGGCCGAGGGGAGCGCGCGTAACTGCGACGAGGGTACGCATTGTTCGCGAGGGTGCGCGTGGGAGAAGTAAGATGAAACAAAGCTGCGATCGCGCCTTTTCTCTTCGCCTCACGTTGGGTAAATCAGTTTGGCCATGCTTCCTTTAATCCTCGCCGTGCATTTGATATTTTCTCGGAATGCATTTGGGCAGGTCCATTGTTTTATGTAGTGTATAAGAGTATAGTAGCTTATCTATTTACATAAATATCAGTTATAAGAATTCTCGAAAATAGTTCAGAAAGAATTTTATATCCTATTTTTTAGTGAAGAGGGAAATTCACTGAATATTTGTATATTGATTGAAGTTAAATTATTTATGCAACATGTTAGGTATTTAACTTAAACAACTTAAAAACATGTTAGGCATTTAAGATTTGTTAATGGAAACATTTTACAGAAATTTTTAAATAATATTTTGCATAAAGTAATTTAAAATTTATAATATTATACTAGATTTAAAGCTAATTAATAATTATAATTTAATACATATTTGATTATTTTTTTACCAAGAATATTTAATTTATAACTGTTATTATATATTTATACACGAAATTCGAACAATAATTTGTTATTTACAATAAAAGACTCTTCTATTCTATTCTATTATATTCTATTTTCTTTAATTATCTTGCATCCGTTCTAAGGGAACATTTTCACAGTACTTTTTTATACTGGCTAGTATTAAACTTGTTAAGAAATATCAAAACAAGTAATCTCTGACTTGATTCGTACATTTTTTGTTGTTTATTGTTTTAGAATAAAACCCCTAAGTTAATAATTCCATTGCTATTCTCAGAAAATTTCTTTTCTTTACTTAAATTTTAAATTTTTTCTTAAGATTATTTAAGTTTTTCTTCCCTGATCTAATTAATGAAATTAATTTTATAAAAATGCACCTAAAAGAGCACAAAATTGCATTTATTTATTTTTTTTTTAAACGAATCCTTCAATCTGTATCTACAGGACGTCATGACTGTTGATAATTACGGGAAACATCCGTAATTCAAAATATTCTTGAAAAATGTCTAAGTACGTTAAAGCTAATCCAGTGGTAGACCAAACGAATCTCAAAAATCCACTCTAATAATACAGCCGCAACTCCGAAAGCCGAAAAAAGAAAGAAAGAAAAAGGAAGAGCGGATTTTCCCGAACTAATTGTCGAAATCTCGCGCAGATTTGCCGCGAAAATCTTCTGCGTTAGCGTAAAAAACGTCTGCACAACCCGTTCATAAATCCAGATTAGCAAACGCAAGCACTCGAGGAAAAATTTCTAATTCCACTCGAGCGACGTCGAAGTGGAGGGAAAGAGAGAAACCAGAGAGAAAGACAGACGAACTCTCCGCCGTCGCGTCGATTCAGCAAAAATCCGTCCCCCCCACTCGAGTCGGTGCGCCGGCAATTTTTCTCCTCCCTCCTCCTTGTGTCCTACTTTACAAGCCACACGTGGTTTACCGAAGGCTTCAGGAGCGCGCGCGACTTCCATCCAGGGAGAGTAAGCCTCCCGCCGCCGGCGGCCAACTCCCGCAGCGGGGACGAGCCATTAGCGGGATAAGGCCGAGCCCTCGTTACTGGCCTGCGACTTTATTTTACGGCGCGCGAACACCCACGGCCCCTGGGATAATCCCGCGGCGCTTTTCCGGCTTTCCGCCGCGATATAACGCCCGGCTCCATCGGAATCTCCTCCGCAGGACTCCGACGTCGCCGGAATGTCTTATGCGAGGGCTCGGAGACGTTGGGGATGGTACTTCGAGACGAGGGAGGGGGTCGAGATCTGCACAGGCGGTATAGATACAAATGTCGCTCGGATCGATGCAGCCAAGGCGATTCGAGCGGGCGCGCGAATAAATCTCCAATTAACGGGGCAACGACCAGCTAATTCCGGGATTCCTCGATGAATCTCTCTGTCGAACTCCCCCGACCCTCTTGCTCGCACTGTTTTATTGGACAAGTGCGTATGGGCTTGATTGAGAGAGGGCCGAAACTGGCAAGCTATGGCCTTTTTTGGAGAACGAGTTGGCAAGTAATTGAAAGATACTGGACTCTATTTTAAATGAATTTCTTTTTTTTTTGCAGATCTGAACTACTCGTTAAGTAGAATAAGTTAGAATTATTTCACTCGTTGAAAAAGTTACTATTCATTTATTAAATATATATATATATATAACTCACCTGTACTTGAATGGTAAAAGTAATTCTCTTATTCAAAATAAGAGTATATTCTCTTATTCAAAAGTGTATTCACTTATTACAAAAGTAATATAGTATTCATTATTCTACGTGGAAGAATTCTGAGAGGAGGAATAAGTATAGATAATTTTAGTACTCAAAACAGGAATAAGTGTAGATAATTTTAGACTCAATGTTAATTAAAGTAAGTAAATTTTCATTTTTTTGAATTTAGAGAGTAGCTTCGTGCTGTAACCTATATGCATGCATTTGATTACGAATAAATCGAGGTTGCGGTATGAATTACAATTCAATCTGTCAGGTTGAAAGCAATTGAAATACCATATGAGAAAATGATATCAGAATATAATGGTTTCAGTGCTGATAACTAAGTTAAGATAAACGAAAAAAAGGGAAGAGCCAAAAAAAGATGACAAAATAGCCATAAAAGTATCGCTGTATTATTAAGTAATAGTAACTCTTTATATATAGGAAGTATAGTACATTTTTTACGATCTGTGTGACTCTGAACAACTCCTTTAGTCTTTGTTATTCGCAGTAAGATCAAGTCTCGAATTAAATGGGTCATTTTGAGGCTTATGATATTCGGTACGATTGAATGAGAAAATTAGCGTGTTTCTTGTAACGTCTACGGGTTTACGGCGAAATAAACGGAGATTCACAGTCACGTTGCAAAGTGTCAGTTTTACTGCTGAGACGGCATCAAATACGCAGTACTCCGGATAGTATAAAGTTCTGAATATATGGCAAATATTAAACGTAGCTTCTAAAGACACATATTGTATCATCTATAAAAGCCTTTAACAATAAACTTCAATTCTTTTTTTTTATTATTAATAAATTAAAAATAAAATATAAAATAGTAGATAATCGAAAATATATATTAAGCAAGATGTCAATTATCGGCAGTTGAAAAAAAAAATGTTTTTCAATTAAATTAATGAGAGAAAGTCAGGGAATTCTCGTTCAAATTATTTAATTTTTTTTTTTTTTTTTTAAATAAGGAACACTTATTCATTTTTAACAACTTGACTTCCAACAAATGCATCTAATCAGATAACACTTTTTAACACCATTTTTCATAAATCTAACATAACAATATTAATTCAGCTACACTATTATTTTTATTACATTAGCCCAACAATCATGAAGAGAAATAGGATGTACCAAAAAGCTCCAGCGAACTCGTAACTTTTTATAACTCCGTTATCACCCGGCCAAACTCACTCTACTCGCCAAACACTTTTGCTCGGCTAATCTTCGCCGGAAAAAAGTTACAGGAAAACTTTGATCCGACGCGTATTAATTGGCCCCGACAGCCGGTCCCATAAAATTCATTAGAAAAATGTATCTCAAGCGCTAATCTTCGAAACGGAAACTTCGCTCTTCCACGTCGCCAATTCAATACACATAAGCCCCGACGGAAGCGGATAGCGATAAACGCGCGAGCTTTATTTCTCCACACGTACATACACGTATATCTATACACGTATAGATATAATATATATATATATATTCTTAAGGAGACGAGTTGCGGGCGACGGAAAGGGGGGGCAGGACGAGCGTGGCTTTGTATCCGCCGTAAGATAGAAAAACAATATTGTTGTTCCATCGGTAAGTCCCGGCACGTCGGCGAAAGTGACGCGGGCGCGAGGAGCGCCCTGTTGGGCTCCCGTTCACCCTACACCCGGAGAGGACGGAGGGGATGGGGGTGAGCTGCACAAATTGGATTATGCTCGGGGAAGCCGCCACGGCGAGGGAGGCCGGGGCTTAAGGAAGGACGACGAGGACGAGAAAGATGAGAGCGGGCCCTGGCGAAAAACGAGGCGAGCCCTGGGTTAGCGTGACAGCGTTGCCGCCAGGTGAAAATGTTTTTATGATGGAATTCTGTTGCGGGACTCGCAGGATGGGTTTCAACGCGGGGAACGGGTTTGGTGTAAAATTTTATGGATACTTTTGTCCCGAGGTGTCGGTTTAGTTGCATTAGGTCCTCTTGCTCTCTGCGATTTTAGTGCTTTCTATAAAAGTGCGAGTAGTGATTACTGTAAAAGAAAGATTCGAGTTTTATGATTGAATTGTGCTGTGTAGGATGTAGAGCTTCGGGGATCTACTGGCGGTACTTTTGAAAAAGTATTCCAACTTGTTTGAAGTGTATACTGTTGGGGCGCTGATTTTAAAGGAAACTCGAGTTACGGTTTTGTTACGTAAAAATATGATAGTATATACTCAGCCTGCAGCAAATTATCTGGTTTCTCCAAACTGCCTAGTAGATGGACGAAAAGAATACGAAAATCCATTTTATCAATGAGAAAACATCCTCACGCTTTGTGCGATCAAATTTTTGAGAATTTTTATTTATTTCTTTTAACATATTGATTACTCAAAATAAATTTAAGAATAACTATCAAATTTAAAAACTTAATGATTATTTTATTGATCTATGAATAGAATTAATTAAATAAAAGCTTCTTTGAATATTCAAATTACAATATTAAATACTCATCAAATCAATTTAAATTTTAGCTTTATATAAGCATTTTATCCTTTTTAACTAATCAAATTAATTCTTAAAATACTTTACAACATTCTGCTCCTTTTTTCTGTGAGGTGATTAAATATTTCTAAAATACTCAGCGTTAGTTAAATTTACTACAATAGTAGAATTTTATACTAGAAATTGGAAAAAAAAACTTAAAAATGCTCATAACAAGATAATAAAATAAAATTTTCGTTTGAGAAATATTCTATTTCTAACGTATAAAACTTGTTTTTCTCGTTTCAATAAATAATAAAAGTTACAACAACGAACGACTGCAGAATAATTCTATCAGGCCCATTGTAGTTCCAGACACATTAATCTGTAATAAAAAAAAATTAATGAAACTTCCCGACCTTGATAAGAAATAATGATTTAGTTATTGATTAGCGAGATAATACTCAGAGAGATGACACTACGTTATCTAAATCTGTATTAAGGGTAGCCCATCGTCAAACGCCCGGCGCCGCTAAAGATGTCAGTGCAGCCAACGTTATAATTCCGGATACGCGAGGCGTGATGGATTGATGCTCTTAGCATTCGAGACAGGAGTCAATATGTGGGTTAACACCGTCGCCAGTCACCCAGAGACGAATGAGATTTCTTTTTGGTCATCTCTCCTGGGCGATGTGTAGGAGATAAGAAAAGTCGCAGATAGCTGACAGCTCAATTCCAGCCAGGTATCCCCGTGACACTGCTCTGAATCGGCGCTGGCTTTTCTTAATCGGAAGCTCGGAAACAAGTTTTATGTGACCATAAAAGATAGTTTAACAATGATAAATTTTAATATTGTCATTTATTAATTATCTTATATCTTAGGTTCATCACTTTACTAAAGTATCAGACATTTTCTTTTTAAAGTTTAATTGACTTCATTCTGGTATAAATTTAAGGTATTAAAACTGATTATCAATTTATATAAGGACACTTAATAATTTTATTCATGTACGTATTTATTGCAGGTTATTCAGATAATATGGATACAGTAAGTCGCATTCCGAATTGGCTTACGCCAAGTGATTGCATAATAAATATTGCTTATTGATAACGCATCAATTCATTAAAACGCTTCATGAATGTTCCTCTCGAAATCAGGAAATCACGAGAAAACGAAACAATTGTAGAAGAAAATTATTTTATCATTTAATGTTCTATTCTTTTTTTTTTAGAATGTAATCATAAAAACAAATTTGTTATGAAATCAACAAAAAACAAACTTTTCTAACAATCATTAGGTTTAAAAACTTTCTTAATAAAGCTTCAAATTATTCTGACACTTATTTTAATCACTAGGAGGAATTTTTTAAGCCACGATGTCAATCTTTCTCTCTCAACATTCAATTTTTTTTCTCGAAAATTAAAATCAAGTTCGAAATTCGAGATCGAGATTCGAGACAACAAAACCGATATTTCGCCTATTACTTTAAGAGTATGGATTTTAAATAATAATGCTATATAATACAAAGTGTAAATGCTGTTCATCGATCTCAATGCTTACACACACGGCCCTTAAAAATGTCACACAGAATAATTCTGAAACAATGTCTTAATCCTAAAAGAGCTAATTTAAAAGTTGCAAATTCACAAACCATATCGAGCTATAAAGTCAACATTGCATCCGAATAGCGTCCACTCGTCAATAGAAATCGAACTCGCGCGCAGTAAAGTCCAGCGGCGATTCCAACAATAACGCCTCTCGGAAACCATCACAATACCGGCGACTCCGCAATCCCCCGGCATCCGAACTATGAGCCCTTACATGCATCTCGGCGCCATTGAAAAATGCATACCTAGCCGAGTGCGCGCGGAGAGCTTAGGCTGCACCCCCCGGCGCATTCATACCGGCTTCCTCGGTCGCGCGGGGGAAGCCATTATTTCCGCGACTCCGAATTTAACAGTGAACTCCGGGCGACGGCCAGCCGCTCTGCCCGGACAATGGCCGTCGACTTCGAGGCTGGCCGCCGGCCAGGACACTTTCCACCCGCTGGATACTTCGGAGAGCGCCACGGCTGGTTTGCATGCGCGAGCCACAATGAGTCTAAGGTAGCCTATCGGGATGCGTGAGTTTATCTTGGATCTAATGTCGGCGTGGATTTGTAGTAGAGCTGCTTTTGAATTCGGCATTGCTCCGAGCTTGGGGTGCCTACGTTCGATTCTGCGTTGGGTAAATAGTGTAAATAGTTGAACGAAACTTGCGCTGGAACCTGACCTGGAATTGAACGACTGGTTTAATATAAGAAATCAGACAACCAATCACGTTTCGCATATCTTGGCGACCATATCTTGGCTACCAATGAGAATCACGTATTAAATGCTTCGCAACAAATGCCATAGCTTTTTTAAGAGAGGAAATCTTCGTTGATTTTTGTATTTCGGAGAGATTGTTAAATTTGGATTCAAGTTGATCTTAAAATAGTATTCGTTAACTAGATTAAAATTAAACCGACGCTTTGGCGGAGTGGCAGGTCCACAGCTTGGGCGATCGGGGAAGTTAAGCAATTCTTGACGTGGTTACTA
>JAWWEN010018803.1:0-19949 GCA_035582955.1 Sycophila texana | reverse complement strand
TTCTCTATGAGGAACGTACAATATACATGATTAAATTTCTTAGTGATCGAACGGTAATGTCTATGTATATAGTGGCGATAACAAGCCGAGGGAACTTCGTTCCTACCGGGGGTCCCGAGACCCACACGTTTTTTTTTTTTTTACTTTTTCTTCCTTACGCGGAGAAGAATTTGATAGGATAATTGATAGTCGATATTTTATGATAAGTACTGTTTTTCAGTAACTGATTTGTTGACAAAAATAGTTTAAACAGACGCTTGTGCTATTCTTATTTTTTCTTCTTTCTCTAATTCTTCTAAATTCTATTAGTAAGACTGAGACCTTTCGATCTGTGTATAATAAATTGCTAGTGTGTATCTTGTCACTTTCCATTATTCGTAGTTAGTTATAGGTTCAAATATTGAATTAAGCGAAATCAGAGTTGTGTATTGTCTAAGTTGATTTACTTTACGCTAAGAGCTGCTACCCTTCCTCTAAACTTACTAAGTTATAATGATCAGATTTAGAATTAAACTATTCAATTCAAATGGCTTAGCATATTTTTTATATTATTTTGCGTGTATTATTATATTAAATTCGCAAACGGCAGGACTTTAAATTTGTAAACAGGCATGAGATTTGAGGATTAGTGAAGATTGCGCTGCGTTGTAATATTTATCGCAATTAGGTCCTTAATAATCTAGTGGTCGTAGATTATAATCACAGAAAAATTTTAAAATATAAATTTATCCATGTTTAAACCATAATATAATTGATATTCTACAATTAATATAAACGCTAATAAAAATACTTAATTATTTCATTCTTTGCAAACTGCTTAAATTTCTCATAAATCACATTTTATTATCAAACTTCATTACGGACGTAAAATTACCTTGCAAATTAACATGCAGAATATTTTAAATATAAAAAAAGAAATCAAAAAATAATCTTTTTGACGTTAATTTTTGAAAAAAAGCAATCTAAAATCTCTTAAGGCTAACAACTAATTTTAACTGATCGATCAATCGATTTAACGGCGAGAAGAGTGTCATTCTAAAAAAAAAAGACGCCAATAAAAGTTCAACGATAAATGCTACGAAACTCATTTAATTGTAAATCGAATCCACTTAAGCATTCATAGACTTCGCGCCTTAAAGAGAGAGAGAGAGCTAAAATCCGCAATTCTTCCGGACTCCCCTCTACGTCCACAGATACAAGGTGTACTACCTGCAAGAATTCGAGAGCAGTACGTGGTACCCCGACGAGAAGACCGGCAGTCCCTTCCACGTCGACGAGGAGGTTTGCTCGACGGACTACGGCTGAAACGGCAGATGCAGTTGGCTATATCCAGCAGTGGAAAGGAGATGAAGAGGCAAGTTTGTTCTTTGAGAAACTTTCGAATTTGTTTTTTGTTCGAGCGACAACAAAAAAAAAATACGCGCAAAATATTTTTTTCAATAAGCTCATTAGCGTTTTCGTTAGACTAACAGAGCAGACGGTTTCCCGAAAATTAGCTAACTGTGAGTAATTGCTTCGTACTCTCGAGTTTATTAGTATTTTAGTGTAAATCGTAAGGTATTTCCTAATTTAAATTTTTGTAATTTTCGCGGGGGCATCTATTCGGTCGATTTTTTTTTTATTTTGGCAATTTTTTGGGAATTTTGGGGAATACTGTCCCCTACTCTTGTATTACGAATAAAATGCACTTGTAATTATATAAGTATTTTTAATAATTAAGAGGAACATTTGAAAAAGTAAAAAAGAAAACCTTAACGTGTATGTACTTTTTAGATAGAATATAATATGTATAATATAAAATTCGCATTAACTTTTAAGGCGAAATTCCAAAAATATTTTCAATAAAAAGTTTAGTCTAAGAATTTCACGTAAGTTTCAAACTTACTTATCTGTTACGTCCGTTTTAAAATTAATTACCCATCAGACGTACTTCTTATGGGCAAGTCAAATTGGCATGTTCATCG
This sequence comes from Sycophila texana, assembly GCA_035582955.1. Taxonomy (NCBI): domain Eukaryota; kingdom Metazoa; phylum Arthropoda; class Insecta; order Hymenoptera; family Eurytomidae; genus Sycophila; species Sycophila texana. The sequence continues at coordinate 17,985 of JAWWEN010018803.1, read as the reverse complement.
TAATCTTTACAATCGATAGTTCAACGAAAAACGACGTTACTTTACCATTGTAAAAATTGTACTTTACAATGGTAAAGTAACGTCGTTTTTCGTTGAGCTATCGATTGTAAAGATTACGATGAACATGCCAATGGTAAAGTAACGTCGTTCTTCGTTGAACTATCGATTGTAAAGATTACGATGAACATGCCAATTTTACTTGCTCATAAGAAGTACTTCTGATGGGTAATTAATTTTGCAATATCATTATATTGTACTGCGAGAACAACAGAATTAAGTAGTCGATAAATGAATGTATATACATAGTCCATTAAATTTTTCTATTACGAGATAAAATCACTTTAAGTACACGAAAACGCTTAAAACGTGATTGTTTCGACGTTGCAAACGGTGTACGTAAAGACGTAAAATAAACTAAGAGATCGTAAAAGCAAGTGACGCAACCCCCCGTTTAGTCAGACAGTTTGTAGGTGCGAAGTTGGTGACTCTCCATCGAAAATTGAAAGCAAGCAATCAAACGCTTCAAGCTTACATACCTCGAATCAAAATAAACAATTTGCAATTAAGACCGTCTTTGAAACATTTAAATTGATTTACAAAAATAAAAGTATTTACAGTAAACAAATTACTAAATAGGTAAATACATATAATTATCTATTTTTATCAAATGGGGTGGTAATAATTTAGATGCCAGAAAGGCAAATTCACGTGAAATAATATATTTTAATGAAATACTTTGTTAAATATTTTCATTTTGACTTAACGGCAACGCATCACTTTAAGAGAGAATTCAAAACATTTGGCGAAAATAAAAGTTTTAAACTAAAATTACTTGAAGAGTTCCGACGAATTGTTGTAAGCTTTTAATTAAGTTAATTTAAAAGAAGACGAATAGGAGTTCCAAGTTTTAGGAGTAACTATATCATTTCAGAAATGTATTGCACAGCACTTATTTAAAATTTCATTTGAAAAGTTAAAAAGTTCATTTAAAATTTTAATCTTAATACTAATTTTTACTCTATAAAAGATTTTTATTTACTTATTGCGTAAATAAAAACTATAAAATTGTTCCTCCTAAAAAAAAAAAAAACAAAAAATTACTTTTTATACACATGATCATGATCTTTTCATACACTGAATAAAAATTTGGCAATTTTAAGTAAATATTTACTTCAATAGTACTTGCTAAATATTTCTCTGAATTAACTAAACATTTCATTAAAATTAAATGAATTTATTTGTTTCTAAATAAATTCAGTAGTTTCAAAAAAATAATTACTTGATCCAAAGAAATATTTAACAAGCACTATTGAAGCAAATATTTACTTGAATTAAATTAACAAATTTTTCTCTCAGTGTATAGATGAAAAATAATAGAACCTCGCTCATAAGAATCTAGAAAAAATTGACATTACGAATTAACATCATCCTACCCCCCGAGAGTCGAGCTTTTTACGATCAACTCGACCAACGCGTAGCAAGAAAATCGCGAAATCTGGTGGACAAACGCGTGAATTGCATTGCAAATTTGGTCCGCGGGAGATCATCAGCGAGGGACGCTCGGCGTCCGGAATGGTTAATGAAAGCCGAGTCGGTTGATTTAGCGGCGAAGGCCCGAACCCCTCAGCAATGCCAACGGCTTCATTAATTCCACGTGGCGAGAGTCAGTTCGCTTCTTATTTGTCTTTCCGTCCCACTGGAAGTTCTGGAGCTTCTCCTCTGTAAAGTCATTTACACGGACTGGAAATTGGCCGTGAAACCGGCATTTGCGTTTTGCTTTCTAATCAGTCTGCCAGGTACAGCATCATTTTCTTTCTGCAACTTGTTTTTTTTTTCAAGTTTTATATGTATGTTTCATCCTTAAAAAAGTTTGAATCTAAACTATTCGATGTATATAAAAATAATGTTTTTAAAACTTTCTTTAGATTCATGTACCGTGAGTCATTAAAACTTTATTATGTATAATTTATTATCATTTAATAAGAAAAACGTAAATGAACAAATAGTAATTTAAATTGTTGTATTATATTAATAAGATCGCCATTAGTGCTGAAAACGACTACCTTAAAGGCGCGTCCCTGTTAAAAAAAGCTTTAATTTAAGGGTTGCTAGAAAAAAATTCGTGCACTGTGTAAACAATTTTCGTTTTCGCATAATGCAAAAAAGAGCAATTCTCTGCCGAGAGCTACTCGTATTTCTTGGGAATTGCATAGTGGTTTTTATAGTACACTGAATACTAGTAGCTTTCACTGTTAACCTCGAAACAGCCTATTACATCGTTAAATGTACTCTTTGATTCTTCATTTCCATTTGTCTTGAAGAACACGCGTCGAATAAACTGTGTTCGAAAAATCAGGGTCTAGGAAGCAATTTGAATTTATAATTCGCACTGGCTAATCAATTATTATACCCGACGGATAAGCCAACTGCTGAAACCGCAAGCTCAGTTAAGCTACCCCTTATAACATATTCAAACGAGTAATTATAAGCAGCTCCTATCGGCTGCCCTGGATTCGGAAAAATTCCGCTTGCCCCACACACACTCACGACGAAAGCTCCGTGCACTGGTGATTTGACTTGCGAAAGCTCCGCGAGTTGTGTGCCTTCCGAAAGATGAAGAATTAGCGTGGCGATCAGTGGCGCATCGTCGCCGATTAGTCGGAGAAATTTTCTCGTCCTTGGACGAGCTGCAGAGGCGCATCGATTTTTCCCACTTTTTCCGCGCCGCATGCGGTTACTTCGCGGGAAAATCGCGAGCGTGTGTCACGCGATCCGCGCAAGCGAGAGAACTCGATTACCGGAGCTTTTAACTTCGAAGCGCGTTATTGCTCTTTGAAGGGGTGCATATAGCGAAGCATCTCAAGATTCATTTTCTTTTGCGGGGTAATGCTGGTTTATCTGCTGCTTTTTGACGAGGCTGTAGGGCGCCTGTAATGTCGGATTTTATTTGGGTTGACAAAGCGTGATGGAATTTCATTTCGTTTCATGGGAAAAACCTATGGTTTCAATAAAATTGTTTTAATTATAGAGTTTTATATTATTTAAATTGATTAATATTGATTAATATGTATAATTTGTTTGAAATATTTTACAAGCTTTTATGTAATTATTACACCAGTCTTGATATTCAACGATAATTTTCTAATTAGATTATTTATTTTGTATGAAATAATTTATATTGATAGTTATTAAAACCACTAGATTTTAGTATGAATTTTAAATAGAGCAATTTTCCACTAAAACTGAATGATTTTAATTAATTTCCACTCGTTAATATACTTATCGTCGCATGAAATCTTGACTTTTCTACTTAATTTAACATACTGTACCCTGCGTTTTCGCAACTTTCCTTATACTTCCTTAGATAAATTTTTATGGAAGTTGAAAATATTTTAAGCTTTTAAAAACTAAATTATTATTTCTCCTTAAAAAACTGAAAAATAAATATTTGGTATAACTTATAGCTCTTGTTTAAAGACAAACAACAATATTTTACGATTTTTATCTCCTATTCCAAAATTTATTAAACGACGATCGTTCTAAAAATAAAATCTTTAAACTTTTGAATTTATTTAATTTATACCATTAACCATCTTAATTTATTTGTTATTTAAATTTAATAAATTAATCTTGTTAATCAACAAATAAATCAATCTATAAAGCAAAACGGTATTTCAAGTGTTGTCATTTAATTTTTTTCATAAAGTGAACGTCTAGTCCCTGTTGAAAAACGACCGAAATAATGAAATTCATTTCTCGAGCTAACAAATATACAGTCAATACAAATGACAGCAATTACCCTTCGCGATGTCGCCAAGGAATCGCGCGGGACGCACTCCCGCGGGCGCAAGAAATAAAAACGAGGCCTTTCAACTTCTCGAGCGGCGAATCGAACTTAATTTAGTAAGCGCGAAGGGGACTTTTATCGGCGAGAATTACTTCGACGGTCTCACCGCCCCTGCAGCTATATTAATTTTTCAGGCACTGCGCAGGACTTGCTCTTGCTTATCTCATCCTCAAAAAAATCACGCCCATCCTTTTTAACATTTCACGCTAATTTCTTCGTTCACTGCACATTCCGTGGAAGTCCCCTGGAAACACATCGGTAAAACTGAATTTTCTTTTCCTCTCGAATTGTGTACGTATAAAAAAAAATCGACCGATTACTTTGCGAAGGTATGAAAGTATACATAGGTGCATAAAAAAAATGGGAAGAGGAGGCGTCACGAGAAAGTAGGAGGCGGTGTGGGGTACGTCGGATCTCGGAGGCGTTCGATCAATTAACGGCGCTTTTACGCAGGCGCATTAAATTTATAAGCTTTTTATGAGGAATAATAATTGCTCGCGGCCACCGTCGACGATAAAAGCGTCCACCCTACCTCTCATCGGAGTCGACGCTGTTATTGAAAGTTGTTTTTTTTTTTTTTTTTTAATAAATTTTGTGCGAGAGTAATTTTTTGCCTCGTTTTCTTCGCTGCGCGAAGTGCGTGTGTATAGGCGAATACGCTTTTTTTTTGTTCGAGGTGCGAGGTTGATGAATAAAACGCGAGAGTGAGAGAGAAGCGAGCTTCATTTCAGAAATAAAAATAGAATATCGGTTAGTGTACGACGAAGTGGAGAATGAACAGGTTGCCATTTTGATTAAATGACAATGTGGACTTTTTTTTATAGCACGCAGTACTGACGATATCGATCGCGGGAAATGTTTGAAGAAAATATTTTTACGGGATAAGATATGTTATATAATGTGCTGAAGCATTTATTTGCTGACGATTATCGAGTTTATTAAATTATTTATTTTGCTAGGGATGAACGAGTAAGCATTTTGTAAAAGAATTTTACGATGGTTTAAAAATTATTTATTTTTAAGGCGAAAAACGAGTTTTAATTTTATTTACTTTTACGACGGTTAACATGCTTAAAAAGACAATTTATTCGCGAATTCGTGGATTTTTGTTACATTTTATGATAATTCAACGGAATTTTTATGGCACTTTTATACAAGCATCGAATATATTTTTATATTTTACGAGTAATTTTAATATTTAACAAAATTTAAAATATTTTTACCGGATAAGATGTTATATAATGCGCTGAAGCATTTATTTGCTGACGATTATCGAGTTTATTAAATGATTTATTTTGCTAGGGATGAACAAGTAAGAATTTTGTAAAAGAATTTTACGATGGTTTAAAAATTATTTATTTTTAAGGCGAAAAATGAGTTTAAATTTTTTTTACTTTTACGACGATTAACATGCTTAAAAAGACAATTTATTCGCGAATTCGTGGATTTTTGTTACATTTTATGATAATTCAACGGAATTTTTATGGCACTTTTTATACAAGCATCGAATATATTTTTACATTTTACGAGTAATTCTAACATTCAATAAAATTTAATTAAAATCTGATATCGCATTCTATAAATATCAATTATTCACTCATTAGGACAATTAGGAATAATCTTACAAATTATTAAATATTTTGAATGCCAACGCTAAACTAGACTAAAAAATGAGGTCACCTATTATAAAATCTCATTGAGATTACTGGGGATTGCATGAGGGATAAAAAGTAACGTACTCAACATTTAACTTTACAAGGATAAAGTAAGGTAAGCTTAAAAAAAATAAATAAAGTATACATTTTTGAATTAAGTGAATATTTCGTCAAATAAAACTATCAATAAATATTGAAGCATGAAACTTTCCAGTACTATAATTAGCTTACAAGTAATTTAAATATTCCAAAATCCACAACATAAGCCCTAAAAAATTGCAAGCAATTTAAATTGAATCATTGAAACTTTGTACCCAAAATGTAAGACCGACATCGTTTGTTTAGTTGCGGGAGTAAAATATACGCCTAGTTTACACGTGTACACATTGTTTAAAAAGTAATTTTTATTAAACACACATAGTTTCTAAAGCAGAAACTAAAAGTTAAATATTTAACGATACAGCGAGAACAAAAATCCAATTAAATTTTAAATAAATCTTCAAAGGTACCAGAAGCGTCTTGGTTGACCCGAGCTGAATTCGTATAAGGGACAACAAGCTGGTGGGTAGGATTTGCCCCGAGCCACTCGGTGGTTACGCGTGAAATATAAAATGAAGGCGTGCTATATGAGGGTGGGGTCGAAAAACCGAATGGGACTTTGCTTTGAGCGACGTCGAGTCGACGCTGGATAATTCAAGGAAGACACTTGAGAAATTCCATACCGCGAAACCACCGGTTTAATCATACAGTCGCGACTGCGGGGGACGCACGGGTATAATGTAGAGGGCGGCTTGGATTACGTAATCCTTTTTACTTCACTTCGTGTGAAAAACTTGTTATTTAAATTAAAAAATATTTTTGTACGTTTTTAAACCAAGAAATTTAAATGCTTAATAAAGCGTTTAGAAGTGATGCATTAAAAATTTGTAAAATTAAAAAAATTACTATCGTGGTAGGTAAATATTTTCAAATATTTAAGTTACATTTTACTACATTTATAGTAAAATTTGCTAGCAATTGTACCTTCTTTTTATTTTTCAAATTTGTCCATGTTCCAGTAAAGACTGTAACATTTTTGTGCGTACATTTACGAACAGTTTCTTTTTAACATTAAAAAAAAAATACAAAATAAAGTTACTGGAATTTTCTGACAATTTGTGAAAACGAGTGAAAAATTGCTGGAGGCAATTTAATTTGTTTCGGTATGCAGATTATTAAATGAATGAATTTATTTTAATATCGCCAGTGACTACGTATGTGCCTTACTCGAAACAAGTAGTATTGGATTGGTAACAAGTAGAACCCTGGCTTTAAAATTAAAAAAGAAAGACACTGGATTTTATATCAAAGTAATAAATTTTTATTTTACAACTTTTTCAAAGCATCTATTTATTTTGCAATTTTTTCAAAGCATCTAAACTATTCAGTCATTCTTTTAAATGCATGCTAATAAAAACATTTAATTTATGAACGTGCACGCTCATAACTCTTCTACATATTAATAACCCGTAAGCGAGTAAATTAAACCTCATTCGATATACGTTTCGCGTATATTTATAAGCGCCACTCACACATAAATTAATCTTTTGATGACACCGCGTCATTAAGAAAGGAACAAATTTTTTCAGCAGAAAAAAAAATTATAACATTGTATTCTAAAGGTCGGTAAAAACGAAGGTCGACGATTGCAAGAGGATAAAAAAAAAACATAAATAAATGACCGATCAGAAATGCGCTCCGATCAACTGGTTTTACTCATTCACAAAGTGTTGTGCGATTGTGTTTTTTATTAAAATTCCAGTCCCCGAAGAGTCTCGGCGATCTCAGCAACTAAATAATTTGTCTATCAATAAAAACATTTCTCCCAGCAATGCAACGGTTGACCAGAGATTTTTCTCGACCCTCCCTTCTCTTCTTTGCATTTTTTAAGGCCTCAGCCGAAGATTCAAGAACGTGCATTGTTGCAATGACCGGACAATCGGATCGCGGCATTTTCGTGCTCATTAATAAAATAAATATGCTTTATACACGCGTTCATAACTCACGGCATCGAATTAAAGCTGCTTGCTTCACTTGCGTATAAGGATTTATTTTTCGTCGAATCTCGAGAAGAGTTAGGTTACAGGAAATAAATTTATTTTAAGATTTTATTCCGCGTGTTCAAGAAGATTTGTTTTTTTTTTTTTTTTTTAAATCTCATTTATACGTTAATTTCTCTTATCCTTTCGATTGATGTATCTATTAAAGAGAAAGAAATCCAATAAATTTAAAGATAACTGTTTGCAGATTTTAAACTTAGATAAAGTTATCTTAATAGACTGAGAGATAAAACAATTACTTCCGTATGCATTATATATATAAAGAAAAAACCTTTTCTTTAGACTTTTTTTAAACGCGTTCTTTCTTTTTAGATTAATATAATTAAAAAAAATCACGCCTAATTAATTAATTATCGTTATTAAATAGTAAAATACAAGTCGGAAAATGTGTTCTAAAGTAATACAACGAGCATAAACAAGATTAAAGCGAACAATGCGAGTGTAGAGCGAGATAAAAATAAGCGCCTTGTAAGTGTACAGCCCATCGCTCACTGAAAGAAAAAATAAAGTAAAACAGGAATAAAGATAATTAAGCAGCCTTCGTTGTAGGTCATACGCCATTTACTTTCTTGGAAAAAGAAAAAAAGGTCACTCCGTTCAACAACAAAATCAAGCGCGCAATCTAAATTTTGCAAATCGACTCGCATCGTGGAAAAGATATTAAAAAGAGGGGAATCCCAATGGATTTCAGTAAAACTCAATCCGATCGAGATGTATACATTGGCTCATTTTGATTTTTCATTCGAATAGACTGGTTTTTTAAACTCTTTCATTTAATTAAGAATTAAAAAAGGACCCGTACAAATATTTATTTTATTCATAAAAAGGAGAGTCTAGAGTAATCCAACGTATCTCAAAAAGTCTTACAGGATGTCAATTTGTGTTTTGAGAAAGTTTCGTTATCTCTGGATTCTAATCAAAGCAGAATGTATAAGAAAATGTGTTGTTTTTATTTGTATTTAATTTTTATTGCGTTTTAATGTAATTTCTATTGTGATTTAATAATTCACGAGAATAGTCTTATATTCTTTATTTTTCAATCTATAGTCATTTTATTTATTCTACTGTGATATCATACTTTTAATATTTTGACTTACTCTTTAGTATTAATTATTTAAGAATTGACTGTGACATCTAAATACAATACTGTGAGTGTAAAATGGCTGTGAACAATTTATATTTGTATACTAGACATTTAAAATCTTTGTAGATACTGTAATTTACAATAAATGACTATTCTATTATATTCTATTCTATTCTATTAAAATTTGACTGAAAAATAGGACGTCAACAGGCTAATAATAGTTGTAAATATTTTACAATAAGGAAGAAATAAACATGCTTGCATTGCGCAATTAATGCACGTGTCGTGGTATCGAGGTCTGCCGGCGAGAAAATTAATTCCGCCGAAGGGACCGACGCAAACCGCAACGAGCATGGCTCAATTAAGTAAGCCGTGCAGCCGCTGGACGGTGGACTCGCGTCCTGGGACGGATCGCCCGCTTTAAACTGACACCAATGCTGCTGCTTGACGAAGATACAAGTAGATTCGTGTGCATTTTGCTCACTCGTATCAGACGTTTTCACGTATTTAAAAATAAAAGTATAAGACAGAAATTTTAAACTGTTATACTATATCACTATTTTATCATATTTTACAGCTAAAATTTATAATGCAATCGAGCTTTTAGCCCATGTAAAGTTTAAATAAATAAATAAATAAGACATTGTGCTAAAAACATAGCAGTTCTAGCAAAAAAGATTCAAACCTTTGTAAGGGTAATAGCAGTTGATAGTTGAAGTAGACGATCTCGATGTACCTTGTGTTTTCGATTAAATAGAAAATGCATTTGCTGAACTGTTTCCGCAACTTTTTATTGCTACCCCCATCGGGGGCTTTCAATAAGTTGGTAACAAGTGCTGAGTAAATTTCGAGTTGCGCGGGAGTTGTCCGGGTACTAGACGGCTAGAGAATTGAATGGATTGCGAGTGTCATTTTCTAAAGCACCCTCTGCAGTCTACGGCATACTATAATTCAGGCAAAGCCGTTGTTTAAATGAAAATTAACATTACGCTTCTCAGCGTTTGCGCTTACACTTACAATTACAATTACAATCTATTATGCAGATTTTGTACACTGAAAAAAAAATTTGGTAATTTTAAATAAATATTTACTTCAATATAGTACTTGTTAAATATTTCTATGAATCAACTAAAAATTTCTTTAAAACTAAATGAATTTACTTGTTTCTAAATAAATTTAGTAGTTTCAACAAAATAATTACTTGGTTCAAAAAAATATTTAACAAGTACTATTGAAATAAATATTTACTTAAAATTACCAAATTTTTCTCTCAGTGTAGATACCTAATCCGTGTAATTCCTAGTTATAAAATTACCATGTTTTTGATTTTTTTTTTTAAGAATATAGAATACTTTTATTTACATTGGATTTTTAAGGATATATCTCACACAAAGTACTGGTTGCACAGATTTAATAAATTTATTTAATTAAAAGGCACATAAGGAAGAAGTTAAAAATATTCGCGTGGAAATATATAATACCACTAAAACTTGCAGTATATACACTCTCAGTTGAACCGAGAGTACATAGTTTCAATTAATCCAACGCGAGAAGTTATACACTGAAAAAATATATTTTAGTAAATTCTGATTTTATTAAATTAAGTAAATATTTTGTTTAAACTATTAAACAAAACAGCTTCAATGAAACATATTTCATTCAATGTAGTTGAGCCAACAAAATTTAGATGGAAATTACTAATTCTTTTTTTCAGTGTACAGTGGAGCTCATTTAAATAATTTTGACTTTTAAACTTTCAAAAAGATAAAAAAATTAATTAACAACCAACAGAATTAAAAACATTATAAAATATCATCCATAACTATATGAAAAGTTAAATGAAGAGCTTCAGAAAAAAATATATTATTTTTTATGCACTACAACTACATTATAACACCGATAAAAGAAAAATCAAATTGTAAATTTATTAACACCGTTTTAAATTTCTACGTGCACCCTTTATCAAATTAGAATAAGAGAATTCACGCTAATAATGAAACGCGATATCCTTCAAACAATTCAAACATTTACATTGAATTATACTCAACCAAACGAGCAGATTAAAGTAAATATAGTCCTAATCCGAGCGGGCACACTGTCGTCCCGTTGAAAAATTCATTTTTATCTGGAGAAAGAGAGAAGAACAGTATGAACCGTGGCTCGAAGCTCACGCGGCTTTAGTCCCCAGCGAAGAAAAAAAATCACTCAACCCATGCCCCCAGGCAATTACAATGGTTGTAATAAAAAGGAAGGATTCCGCTCGCAGCTCACGGACTTAATCTAGCGCGGCCAATTTCTCGCGGCGCTGCGAAAATTCTCGGCGCGTTATCGCGGCCGTTGCCCGCCAGGGAAATAACAGGGGGGGGGGGGGGGTGCTGATCTTCGGCCAATTTCGTCGGAGTCATAATTTTCACCGGCGTGCGTATGGCACGCAGTGCACGGCTCTCCTCGGGGGCGAGCATCGAAGTGGGATTTTCGGGATGTAGGGGGGGACGGGAGATTCCAGCGATCCTTAAGAATTCTCATGTGTAATCTTCGAGGTGTGGGGCTGTAATTGTTTGAATATTGCAGATGGCTATGTATATGTAATAATGATATATGTTACGATACGAGAATAATAAGTATTGTGACTGAAAGCGTGTTTACTGTTTATTTGGATTTGCCGTAAGCTGAAATTAGCCTCATTACTATGCTTCATTTAGAAAAAATAAAAGAATAATTGTACATTATTTTTTACTCTGATCGTCTTGCTAAGTGTATTAAATGCGGTGCAATTAATTAGGAGCTCATCATAATTCATGAATTGTTCATTTGAAGAGCGAGCGAAGTAAAATTGGCAAAGCTGCTTAATTAACAATTACATGTATAGTATTATCTCCAAAAGCAGGCTTGAATATTTTACGATGACGAGAGCCGCGAATCGCGTGCCCGACTCACACTGAAATAAAACACTTTAATGTTTCATGCGGTTTAATTATCAAGATGAAATGCGAAAATTACTCAAAGAGGCAATTTCATAACTCCTCCATTCTTTCTTTCCTTTTTTTTTCCCGCGGAGTAATTCAATAGCATTTTATTGCGCAATGAGATCTTATTGTGCAAATAGCTAAATATAAATAATGTTGTTTTTTTTTAGAACAATCGATAAATTGATATGTTCTTTTTAAATAAAAATCAACGCTTTTAGAAAAAACATATCTTCTTTTCTTGCGCAGATAATATTTTTGACTTTTCTACTCAGGCATTCATTGTAGCATTTCTTTCTTCCCCATTTATCAGATTTATGTAGCGATATATTTTTAAGTTTTATATACGACTGTCATTGCTATATCTCTAGGAAAATATTTATTCATGCGTTCATATTCGTTTTCTGTTGATTGTGAATTAAATCATTTCTTCCAGTTTGCGAATGAATTAAATAGGGATAAAATACTGAATTAAATACTGAATGATCAACTGACTATTATAACTTTAGCAGCAATTTATTTCAATTTTTTAAAATTCTTTTTTAATGCACATTTTTCTTAACATGCATTTTCGAGTGGTTTCTTCCTAATGACATAAATGATAAATATAGCGAGAGAAACAGTAAATTATAAAGACATTACGATCAATTTTAAAATAATTACAGGATGTATGCGCGTAGGTGAGAAATTACCGGAGTTTATAATGTTGATAATATAAAGTATCTCGTTGCTGCATCATTAATCCTAAGAGGATTATATTCAGCTTATTTTATCATCGTCGATGATGGCAATGAAAAATTTATTTTCTACGTTCTACGTAAAATTAAAATATTAAAAAAAATCCAATCGAATTTGCACAAAAATCATACAAATGTTAGACAAATTAAATAACACATATTTCAGTTATTTAATATAAAATGTATTGTAATTGTAAAAGAAAGTTATCAGAACAGCAAAAAATATTTAACAACAAATTATCTATCTATCCAAAACCAAATGTCACGAGATATCTGCAAAAGAAGGGGCTATAATTTTTTCAAACGTGCTTTCCTTCGCGGCAAATTTGAATTACAAATTTTCTGCGAAAACTGAAACACTCCTTTCTTTACGTATAGAAATAAAAAGAAAATTTACGTTCCCTTCTTAAAAAAAAAGAAAAAAAATTGCGTTACATATTTTATAAAAAAAAAATTCTCTCCGCGAATTGAGCATTAAAACAATCTCCACCGAATCAAGTTGCAAACGCGTCGTTCGATAAAAGCAGCCAGCGAACGGCTTATTCCTGCTCAGCGAATGATCGAAGAGAAACGATCCACGATATTCCAGCGTACCGGGACAATTTCCTTCTCGCGTCGTGCTCCACCGTCCGGCGAAATCCTCGCGGAAAATGAATTCACAGCGTTGGCGGATAGGAGCGCAATAAATAAAGGGACGATACCTATCGGCGCTCGCGAAGAGCCCGAACAATCGGATGTCGGCCCGGCGTTTGAGTGGCGCGCGATTTCGATTGGATTTACGGCCAGCCGCAAATTGAGGAGGTCCCCCCTCCCCTTAACGCTTATCTGCTCTCGGCTTATAACCATCGCCGCTTAATTCCGAATGAATTCGCGACTCCTTCGGGGAATCACGATTTCGCGACCTGGTATAAGGTAAGGTAGGTACAGCCATTTGCAGTTTGCTTTTTGCACCGGCGGATGAAGTGGCTCTGTTAAGTTTACCTTGACTGCGATGGATTGTCTATCCGCACTGAGAGAAAAATTTGGTAATTTTAAGTAAATAATTACTTCAATAATACTTGTTAAATATTTCTTTGAATTAAGTAATTATTTTTTTGAAACAAATAAATTCATTTAGAAACAAATAAATTCATTTAGTTTTAAAGAAATATTTAACAAGTACTATTGAAATACATATTTATTTAAAATTATCAAATTTTTTTTTCAGTGCGCAAATATTGGTTATTCGAATTAAGATTTAATGACCCACACTGAAAGACTCCAAAATAATCGCTTAAAAAATGTGTACGATATTTTCATCTTTTTTTACTTACTTATTTATCTATTTTTGAAACGAACTAAAAAGTCCTTATAAGTTTATATAACAAAATCTATATCTATAAATCTAAATCTAAATACTGTATAATAATTATATTAAATATAGAAGTTGGATAATTTATAAATATTAATTTTTATGAATAGAAATATGTATAGTACGTTTTTTATATGATGAAAGGGAATTCGTTTAGAAATCTATTAAAAATATATTTTTTAAAGAATTAACATATTGATAATTTACGAAGATATGTGAATACACTCAAGTCTATAAAAATTGCTGAAACTCTCTTACATAATAATAATTATTATTAACGTGATTAAATCTCGTCCCATTTAAGATTATAATGAGCTAAGTTTTTATGGTAAAATTTAATATTCTTATCTTATCGTATAATTCTCATAAAGAAGATGTGCAAAGTTTTTCTCTTAAATATAGGCCAGGTAGTTTTTTTACGAATGAATTTTAAATTTAAAAAAATCTTAAACTGTTAAATTACTTGATAAGGCCACATATTTCTCAACTACTTTATTTATAATACACGTTCTTCGTTAATAAACCCATTTTGTCCCATTAATTCTTTTCTGAAAAAATATAAAAGAGAATTCGCCCCAAATTCCTTCCGCAGACTAGTGGCTCAGTCTTCGCGAAAATACGGCGCGCAAGTGGAGGACTTAGCTCTCATAAATTTTGACTATAAAAGAAGCCTTTCAGTCTAGAGCCACATATTTGCAACAATGCTTCTACTAGTACCTGGGCAATCATATCCAATCGTTGCCATTGTAGTTGCGCGCAGTTACTGCGTGTCTAACGTCACTGCCGCACAGCATCTATTTGATTTACTGACGAGCTGAGCGCGATATATTGCTGAGCTTCTTATAAGATATAGTAATTTTTTTAAATAAAAATTTTGCCGTAAAATAGAATTATAGTTGCATTTTTTATTTGCCTTTACGCCCATGATCCAACAAAAATTTTATTTCTTGAATTTATAAAAGTGTATATAAATTAATTATTTTATTACGCATATATGCGTAATTAACTACACTGAAAAAAATAATAGAGGAAGGTTTACAATAAATTTTGTAAGATGGGGACAGACTTAAAAGGCAAGAAAATTACTATAAACTTTGAAAAAATTACAATTTTTACGGTAAAATTTAGCTGTAATTGTAATTTTTTCGAAATTTATAGTAATTTTTCGAAAACTTATAGTAATGTTCTTGGCTTGCAAAGTGTGTCCCTATCTTACAAAAATTATTGTAAACCTTCCCTTATTATTTTTTTGAGTGTATAAAGTAAAAATGAGATATATAAAGATTGTGCCTTATGTAATGTAATTACATACTTCTTATAATAGTATAGCTATCTTTAAAAGTAGTTATTTGCATGTGAAAAAGAATTAACAGAATTTTTTGTGTGTCTGCATGCCCATGATGCATTCAAAATTTTATTTTTCAGATTTATATAAAATCCAGTGAAAAATAAATAAATAAATTTATAAACTAATTGGAATAATTAGATTCTATTGTAAAAAGTAGTACCCCATAAATTAAATGATAGTCTCATAATTTGAATACAACCATAACGTCATCACAAAGCATCCCATTAACCCGCAGCTCTCATAAATTACGCAAACTCGACAAAGATTCGCTTTGTAAAACATGCGTAAATAAAAGACCCTCCACCCACGGTGAAAGTCGTAAATCTCCATACGAAAATATTGCACAAGAGCATTTTCGAACGGGACAAATAGGAGTCCGCGCGCATCAAAGAAGAGAAGAATAAGGAATCCGCGAGGGGATAAAATCCCTGGGTGGGACACGCGCGTGTTTACGCTCCTGCGCGCTGCGAAACTTTCCCCATCAAAGTCGACGCGCTCTGGAAATTTCTCGGATCGGAAGTCGCGGTGCACGCGCTCACCCCGCCAACTTCCTCGAGGAGCTCCCGGCCGGTGGCCAGCATACCGGACGGTCAAAAGATTGGCCCGAGGCAAAGCTCAGGATGCGCGCGCGTCTCCTTCTCTCGCTTGTCGTTTCAGCGAGACGCTCGCGATAGCCGTCCCTCCGATGTACGTATACGCGCTACCAGGGCGAGGGAATTGCTTTATTTTCGCGCGCTTTTCAGGTCAGCGGTGCTCGCGCGCACGCCCACCCTCTTCCTCGGCGCGGCCCATTCTTCTCCCGGCGCCGCGAGCTGAAAGAATGGAATCTCGCTCGGACGGATTGAGAGACGATTTCCGCGCCATCGCGGCTCTTTTATGCGACGCGAACAATTTTCTGTCATTGCTTTTTTTTTTTTTATCTGCGGGGGCGCGTGCAAAGTTTCGGTTGAATGGCGAAGAAAATTACGCCTTTCAAGGGTGGACTGCGTGTGGTTTCTCGTTTAGGTGAGAGGGAAGTATACCTTTTTTTTTTGAATTTTTACCGTGCGGCATTGACAGCGAGACGCGCGTTTGTACAATATCATTTTCTTTTTTTAATGGAATGGTTAGTGTACCCTGCATATACTGTTTTGAATTTTTTTTTATGGATTTGGAGGGTGCTTTTTTCTTTCTAGTGAATCTTCTAATGTACTTTTCCTCGTAAGAGATTTGCGCAGTATTAGTTATTATTGAAAAAATCTGAGATGTATATTTTTTAATTTTTCGTTAAAGACGAATTAGAGATTAAATCAATTAAAAGCAATTTAGACTAAGAACAATTATACGTAATTGTTCGTGTTGAATTTGAAAATGCATAATACACAAGAAAAAGCGTGGAAAATTTTCAAAGAACTTACAATCAAATAAACTGAAGAAAAGATTACTAATTTCATCAAAATATTTCTTCAGTCTTATTAAGAAAATATTTATTTAAAACTACAAAATTAATTTAGTTTCAACGAAATATTCTGTTTTTTTAAAGAACCTTTGAAGAAATAATTTAGTGAAAATACTCATTTTTTTAGAGTACAAACAAAAGTTAACTAACTTATACAAGTATATATATATCAATGCACTGAGCATTTGAAAACCAACGCCACTGTTAAAAATTGTAATTCAAAAATACTAACGAATATTTCCACCAACACTGCACATAATCCCTCGCCCCCCCCTCCCCCCCGCAGTAATTAAATAAACATACACAATTCAGGTTTCGCCGGGTCGGCCGCTAAAATAGCGGAGATTTTTTAAGCTGCTCCGTGCCAAAATGAAAATGCCTCCAGCTTGCGGGGTAGGGGCGAAATAAATAATTCCGCGCTCATAACACATTCTACGAGTCGAAAACGAAAGCGACGGTCTTTATGAACTTGTCGCGATAGTAGTTATTCGCCGAGAATTCGCTTCTCCAGAGACTCGAACGGGGCAAATAAATTTATTTTGTCCCCGATGCTCGCACAGGCTGCATTACCGGAGAAGAAACTGCGCTCCGAGAAAGTCGCTTCCCTCATCAGGGAGCCCGAGGCCCGAGGTGGACGCAGTCGAGGAGCTTCCGGAATTTGAGCGAGGAATGGATATACACTGACTTATATGCTTTTTTTCCTTCGTTTATTTGCTTGGAAAGAAACTGGAAAGAAGCTGTATCTTCCTTTTGTCCATTCTATTTTTATCATATATATTTTATGAACTTAAAAAGCTGCGTAAATTTAACGATGTTGTTTGCGAGCTTTTTAAAACAAGCAGTTATTCAATACACGGTTTTTTTTTTGTTGTGAAATTAAATATAATAAGAACCATTTGCTACAAGTTCACTGAAGTCAAATACTTGTTTAGAAACTCTTGTCTAAGCACCTTAAAATATCTCGAATGTTGCTTTGTTAAATTTAGAAATGTAATTTAATTTAAACTTTATTCAAGTCACTTGAAAATAGGAGTAAATTTGATCCCTCCGTTTCCCCTTCAAAATAAATGCTAAATGTCGTATAACTTAATTTATAAGCACATAGATTAAACATTTTTTTTAAAAGAAAAATGTAAGTTTAAATGATCAATTATATCTATAGAAATATAGATAATACAACTCTACAAGCTTTAACTAAAAAAAAAATTAATTTCTCCGAAAGTCCTCTTGCGTATCAAAAATTTAAAACTTGCCTGAAATTTTTAATGCGTACTACTTCTTTATTATTAAATTTAAAATATTAAACAACTTCGATGTTTTTACATATAGAGCTTTGCACTTTTTTCGGATGTAGAAGTTATATCATTAAATCTTACTTAAAGAATTTATTAAAATAGTAATTGTTAAAAAAATATTCTGTCATCTATCACGCTATTCCTCCAGAGCTATATATAGCAATA
>JAWWEN010018792.1:0-19958 GCA_035582955.1 Sycophila texana | reverse complement strand
ATTTTGGTTGAAACAAGTAAATATTAATTAAAGCAAGTAATGGTTAATTGTGATTACTAAATTTTTTTCTCAGTGTAGGGTGACTGCACCAGTGAATGAACGCTTAATGAATTCATCACTTATCAAATATGATTTTATAAAAAAGTATATTATGGGTTCAAATTTTTTTTGGATATAATTTTTCAATAATAAAATTTAATGTTAACAATATTTTTTTAAATTTAGATATCATAGTTAATTAAAAAATTAATAAAACATTTTAAAAATCGTGAAAACCCAGTGAATGAACACACTGTACCAGTAAAGGAACATTATGATCTAGTTAACGAAATAATGTAAAAATATTTTAAGATTTTAAAAATATTATTGTTAAAAATACATCGAATTATTAGAAAGTTTATTATAAACCAGTTTTTACAAAGATGTTCGTTCACTGGTACGTGTCCAGATACTGGTGCAGTCACCCTAGTACCCCAAAAAAAAAAATTAATTCCAAATCGCTAATAAAATTACGTAAAGGCAATAACACGCTAGCTGAGCTTCTAAATCACAAGAATATTTGCCACATGACTCCGAAGTCGAGCGATCTCTCGCTCCCAATCGCCTCTCCTAGCGCAATTTCTCCGGGGGTCTTCGCTGGCACGTGACGCCTCCGCCTTTATCGCCGCGCCGCGTGCGCCGGCCAGCAGCACAGACTACCGAGAACGAAAAAAAGAAGAAGAAAAAAAGAAGAAAAAATCCGCCAACAAAGCAATCGAACTCGTCCGACAACTCTCCTCGTTTTCCCCAGTCTACAGCTTTATATAGTCGTAAGCGTGCCTCGCGTTCCGCGCGACTCTCCCTCGCGATAATGTCCCGTCCGCTGGTGCTGCTCCTGCTGCCGGCGCTACTGGCCGGCCGGGGCTCGCGGGGCGAGGCCGTCGACTGCCGCGTCTACAGCAACCTGTACCTCTGCCTGTCGGACGGTCGGCTGCTGAACGTCGCCTTCGAGGACGCCACCGCGGTTCAAACCATCGACGACATCGAGCTGCACCTGGAGGACCTGCGCCTCGAGGGCGTCTCCGAGGTCGCCTTCGCCGACGTGTCCAACGCCTCGGCGCTGTACCTGAGAGGCAACGGGCTGGTGCGCCTGGCCAGGCATTACTTTCGCTCGCTGGAGCAGCTGACGTACTTGGACCTGAAGGATAATAAAATCGAGGCGATCGAGGATGGGGCCTTCGCCAGGCTGCCCAACCTGGAGACCCTCCTTCTGGATGGGAATAGGCTGGTGTCACTGCAGCCGGGAGTGTGGCGGGGCCTTGCAGGTCTGCACGAGCTTTATGCGACCAACAACAGTGTGGCGCTGAGGAGGGGCATGTTCCGCGGATTGCGGCAGTTGGAGACCCTCGCGTTGGACGCCAATGGCATTGCGGAGATACCATTTGGAACCTTCGAGGGACTGAAGCACTTGGATCTCCTTTACCTATCCAGGAATAGGATAGTCAACATCAGCTCGGAAGTGTTCCAGGGTCTTGGTGAGCTGAGTGAGTTGGACCTCGGGGGAAATCGGATCGCCTCGTTGCACAGAGAGACCTTTAAGTTTCTGATAGATCTGGAGAAATTGTGGCTCAGTGGCAACAACCTCACGGTCATCAGGAGTTTGGATTTCAAGGGACTGGAGGGACTGGAGAGGCTGTACTTGAACGGGAACAATTTGGAGAGTGTGGATGTGGCGGCGTTTAACGTTTTTAAGAATGTGTCCGTCGAGCCCGGCTTTAGGATTAACGGGATCCTCGCGAAAAGTTTCAAGGGGGCGAATGGAAAGTACCGTTGTACGCCGGCGCGAGAGTATCAAGATCCGTACGAGTGCCAGAGAATCATTGATCGACGGCATTAAATTGCGCTGTGAAAATAGTGTGTGGTTAATTCGGAGGTTTGTGTGTGTTTTTTTTTTTTAAATTCGCGATTAAAGTGATATTAAAATTTTTGTTAATTGGTTAATTTTTAAATTTAAAGGCAGAAAAACATTGATTACGAGTGAATCTTAATGAAATATATAAAATAATAAAATAACAGAAAATAATTTATTTACTTTAATGTATGCAAAGTGTGAGCTAATTTCAGAGGAAGGTATAAAAAGATTTTTAAAGATTTCGAATTGCAGTTTAAATTTAAAATATTATTCACGATTCAAATTTAATCTTGACTAATAAATGCGAGGCTACGTCTTCCTCTTTAAATTCAAGATTTGTCTCATAAGATTAGTCAGAAAGTCGGTTAGTACTTAAGTCAAATATTCCGGAGGATTTGGCGTACCTGCAATATTAATAGTGAAATATGACTTCAAGTCTCCAGAGCTTTTAATCATACTATTTTAAAATAACTAAAAAATTAATAATATTTAACTTACCTAAACAGGATTTCCATAGACCTATAATTAGATTATTTCATAAAACGACTGTTTAAATGTTTATTAAAAAGAGTTACCTCATTAAACCGTCGTTCCTAATGAAACGAGCACATCTCGTTTTTTCGCTAACGAATGAAAGCACGTTTCAGTTTTTCCAACTGTAAGTAGCGTAATTCTAAATTACCACGATAAAGAGAGCTTCCAGCCATTTAGTCGCGGAGAAAAGCAATTTTCGAAGGTTTGCCTTGACGAGAAACGTTTTCGCGAGATCGCTGCAAAAGCAAATTTGACGAGATTCTCTCGAAAAGAAACATCTTTCGCGGGAAATTGTTTTAAATGTGCTTTTTTCACGACAGATACGCCAAGTGCTTTGAAATGACGACGAACTTTTTTATATACGCGCGAAACTTCTATCTTCGAAAACTCAGTGTTCTTCTTCACTTTGTGATTGAGTTGTTCGAAGTTTCTTAGCAAAATGAAAACAAATAAAATGTACCTCTATTTGTTACATACACTTATATTTTGTATTTATACAATTTTTGCTTGAAGATTTATTAATTTCAATCTTACACGTCGATTTGCAAGTACTAGAATTTACGTCAAGCAAAGCTTTCTAAGAATTGAGATTTTTTCCGTAAAAATTATGAAGCTCTTCCCTAAAAATATCACAGCTTTTTCGGTAAAAGTTACGGAGCTTTTCTTATATAAAAATTAAAAAACTTTACCAATAAAAATATCCTGTGCTTGCAGACTGTTGCGCGATTACATTTTTTTTTTACGAAATTCTTACAGGGAGCTTTACCTCAATTTTTACCAGAAAAGCTCCCAGTATATAGATGTTGCCCGGTCTAAAATAATCACGTGATTAAGATTGGGTACCTTTATATAACTTATCAGGTAATGGTATAATTTTTTTTTTTCATTACAAAACCATAAAATTCTTTTCCGCAGAGTTGCTGAAGGGCTACCGGGACAAAGGTACCAAGTTCCCTCACCCGTGCTACCGCGCCACCTCGACGGACTACGGCTGGTTCTCGCCGACGGTGCACACGGTGCCGACCACCTACTACCCGCGCGACTACGCCTTCAGCGTCGAAAGGTCCAGGGGCGGCATGTACCGGAACTGCTCGCTCAACACCGACCTGGACAAGCATTTCCCCTGAAAATCTGGCACCAAGTGCCAGCTCTGGACTCTGAGTCTCTCGGCTGAGCTTGCGACGAGAAATGCAAAGCTTTTTTTCCACGAGTTGACGCTTGCCAAAAAATTTTTTTTTTCTGTTCATTTGGCACTGTTTTTTCTCGGGCACCGTTTGGTCTCGCGAGTTTCGCACTTTGCTCGCACCAGCGCCGAGCTTGATTTGCATAGGCGTATAATTAATGGCGTAGCCTAGATTGTGCTTGCATTAATCGTTGGAATAAAAAATGTGCGAGGCGATTTATCATTCGCTCTTCTGTGAGTTGATTAAGATTGTTCATCTACACTGCGTTTGTAAACAAGAAATTTATCTAATATTTGTGTGAACGTAAATAAAAAAAAATTTTTAATCTAAAGGCTTGTATGTTTAGTTTGTTGTAGTAATCTTTACCTGTGTGTAAAAAAGCCACATTATTTTTTCATGAAAAATAATCTACTGTTATATGGTTAAAAAAATTCACGAAATTTCATAAAGTTTATATCTATAATAATAATTACAAGTACGTTAATCTTTTTAGTTATTTTATTTAAAAGAAATGCCTGTCCAGTGCATAATATTGTTTGTATTTTATTATCCAATTGCGTTATCATACTTTTTATTCAAATTCATAATTTTGCACACGCTAAGCTATTTTATCGTTACTTATGGATATAAAAGTGCATAAAGAAAAAAAATACAGTAGTAGGATGATTATGTAATTCAATCGGTAGTGACTTGCAGAAACGCAGTAAATTTTTCGTCGGCTGGGCAGTGCACAGCTTTCATCCCGTGCGTACATGACGCACACAAAGGAGTCTGTATAAAGAGACGCTCTACGAACGCCCACGAGGCTAATATAATAAATCGAGGGCGTTTGCGTGCACATTAAAAGCAAAGGCCGTGAGAATTTTTCCGTTGGCATTCCCGTTTAAAAAATTCCGTTCAGGTGCGAGTATTTTATATCCTGATTTATAATAATGCGCTTGAAATTCATGGGAAGCAGCAGCTGTGTCGCGTATAGTATGCTATTTTTTCGCGATGAAAAGAGTGAATATATTTTGTAAAATTTTAGGCTTTGAATAATAGATAGTAACTTTTTTACGTACGCACTGCATATGCGATCTTATCTTCAGGTGAATAAATTGAAATTAATTCGTAATGGAGATAGTACTTATCCATTTCAGTAAGTTGCAAACTGTTTTTAACTATAAAAGTGTCTTTGCAATAATTTTTTAATATTTCAATCGATAATTGTCATTTTTCTAATCGACTTTTCCAACTGAAATCACGACCATGAGAAAATTTCTATTGATTATACTAGAAACTGATTTAATAACCAGTATTAATTCGTAAGTTCATATTTTCATTTATTTATGTCTTTTTTGTTATTGTCCTTCAGAAGTTTTCCGGTGGTATACGGTCGCATCTCTTCAACATCCAGAATAACTCATGCGATTCCCGTTTGAATTTTAAAATCCCAAAGCTGAATATTTTCATGATGTTATGTCACCCGGCAAAGGATCGCGCGCATACGAAAAAAAAACTAGAACGCAGAAAAAAAAAACATAACTTTAGTAAAAAAGAAAATCGTATAAACAACAGTATTATACACAAAAACATTGCAACTCTCGTCCCTGTGGAAAGGAACTTATAAAACCTGATAAATTTATAACAAAAATGTTGCAAAAACCTCATAGAAGCAGTCGGATTTTGACGTACTTTATAAGGTTTTATAAGTTCTTTTCAATGGGGATGCACAACTCTTTCCATCACAATCGCTAAAATTAAATTTAAAAGTTCCATTATCCGTGCGCCATTTGAGCTGCGCCCGCATTAATCAAACCGGAGATCTCCGAGGCACCTTTCCAAGAAACGGCACGCGTCAGCCAGGAAATCGCGCGATCCATTTGCGCGTGTCTTAGGAGGGTAACGGGTCATGAATGGCGCCCGCACCGAGGAGGGGAGGACTCGGCCATTAGAAGAAAAGAGGTGCGCGCCGCTCTCAAAAAGGTGCCGGGGAGAAAGTAGTTCGAGCCTGGGTACGGGCAGACACTCGGCTGAAACCGGGACGGACGCGGCTGGCCCGCCTTTTGAATAGGGCAAAGACGAGGTGCTGCAACCGGGAAGATTTATGCCTCGCGCATCGCCGGCTTTCGCTTTGACACTTTTCGCCGCGTCAAAGGCACGAAAAATTACTCCGTCCAGCTTGCGGTTTTTCCTTCTCCAGGAGCTGCCCGCGTATATACGCTGCTTAAGGCTGGCGGTTTTGCTGATAAGAAGTAACAGTTTTTTTTTTTAAATCCATTTTTTAATTAAAACCAAAGTGTTTTGCAGAATTGGTTGGGAAGTGTTGAAAAAATTATCGCGTGTGCAGAGGTCGAAAGGGATTTGGCTGGACTGTGGTTTTGATGACCGACGTGTGAGCGTCGTACATTTTGTTGGCGAGGTATCGATTTCTTTTTTGCGTCGGCGAGAGGCAGCGATAAAGATTTTCAATTTCTGGTGCGCGAAGGAGCGATGCAGCTTCAGACCCTTTTTTCTTGAAAGAAAAAATCGATGTTTAGTTTCATGACTTATCGCTTTGAATAGCTAAGTTGATAAGTCGTGAAGCTTTTATTTTTATCTCAAAGATAAGAAAGCAAGTTTATCCTCATAATTTGATATTTACATATTTAATTTTTAGAAGTTCAAGATATAATTCTACATTTTATCTTTGGTAAAACAAAAAAATATTTTTTATGCATCTTTTAAAGAATAGAATTATTTCGTTTTTTATTACGCATATACATTAGATAAGAAGCTTTACGAATAAAAATATTTTGTTTACATTATAGTCTAGAACGATTTAGACTACACAATCTTTAAAAATACATTAAGCGTCGATTTTAATGGACCGTGCAACAAAATCTCCCCCCAGTCTCATAAAATTTCTTTTATTATCCGATTTGCCTCGACGCACAAGGCGCAGCGTCCCGAAGGATAAGTCATTGGTGCCTTAAAAATAAAAGCGAGACGAGCCGTATTAAAGCTCCAAAGTTTGCGACGCGCGTGTATCGAGCACCGTTACGCGCGCAGTACCCATACCGTAATCTCCATCCCTCGCTTGCAAAATTCATCGCACTTCGGACTCGCTCGAGATATATCCCACGGAAAGGGATATATCGCGACGGCACCGTAAAACTTTGTTCATTCCACTTCCTGGATTTTTTTTTGTCCTCGCGACAAGAATCTCCTCCGGGCGCCTTTGTTCAGCAAAGTGTTTTTTCGTCAAAGTCAGGGATAGGAAGCGCGACGGGGAAAAGTTTTCGGGCGCGCGTGGCCTTTTCAGCCGCCGCGACCCGGCGGCCCTTCCTTATGAATGCGGAAAATTCCGCGCTTTGTGCCTTTGGCCGAGTTCAGCGGGGAATATCTTAGTTATCGGAAATTCCATCTCTCCTTTCGGGGAATTAACTTTCACGCTCGTCTGGTCGTTTAACAAGCTGCCTTGTTGGACTTTATTTTGCTTTTAACAAATAATTTAATTTTTAACGTTATCTATACGTTGTATACTCTTTGGATCGAACTGAGTGAAATGAACTTGTGTCTTCATGGTTTTTATTGATACATCCAGTGAGTGTGACAAATATTGAACAATATTTTTTTTTTAAATTGATCTCTTTAACGCGATTGAATGTAATTGTAATGAAAAATGTATTTTATCGTGGTTTCTTTATTCACGATTCGATAGAATGTGCTACAAAGGTACTGGGTCGAAAGGATCAATCTGTCCTCCTTTTCCACGAGCCTGTATCTTCCTTTTCTGCTTTTCTATAGGTTTAGGGCATCGTTGTTTTATGGCGACGCCAATAGACGGCGATAAAACACGACTATTTTTTATACCCCTTTTATCATTTTCCCTTATCTTCTCATATACATTTATATTAAAAAAACAATTACAATACTTGAGCCTTCAGTTACCGTCACAAAAAAAAATGTCATGACCTTATAGTATTGCATAAAAGCAAACCTAAATTTTGTTTTATTTTTCTTCTAAATCCAATTTTTCGCATTGCATTTTTTATTTTCCTTCTCAGGATAAATTTCTTTGCTCGGAGTAATAAAAATGTTGAAAATAGAAGCAGGCAAAGTTTGTTATGAAATTATATGACTTTCAGAATTGCAAGAAACTTTAAAACACGTGACCCGTCAAAAAACGTTGCCTCTTACACTCCCAAGAATGCATGTCCTGAAGTTCATAAAGACGTTTTTATTTCCTTTTCAGTCCATTTCATTAGAGTCCTTACTGCAGGAGGACTTAATTCAATGGCGAAGAGCAGCTGTATATTACCAGGAATTCTGTAAATTCGAGCGCTTTTCCAAGTAATCCACCCACATAGATATTACTCTCGTATCTTTTTTTCTACGATAGATAAATAGAACTATTTTCCATGTAACGTGGAGTTTCCTTAGCTTGATCAATGAAGGTACGATGACAGTAGCATATTTGGATAGGGTGACTAGTGATGTCGTTCCACCACTTCGATCGTGAATAATGTATTGTACGTGTATAGAGTAATGAAAAAAAAAACTAAAAGCTCCATCAGTTACTGTAATTTATTGCGTCATTAAGATTTTATATAATACTTAAATGCATTCCTATGTAACTCGTAAATCACTGCGGTCAAATCGAGTAAACAGTAATAAAAAAATATAGTGGAGTAATATATTTTTAGATATTTAATATTTTTACTTGCACTTATTTACATTTTATCATTTACAAATACCCATTTCAATAAATTGATTATTATTTTATCAATCCTCGCTGGTCATTAAAATGCAAGTACTGTAATTTATCCACCGTCCTCTTCCCCATCATTAAAATCAAAATACTTTAATCTATCTCACTTGTACAATTACAACACTTTCGTAACATATGGAAAACAAACACGCGCAAACACTTCCAGCAAAAACAAAAAAAAAAAAACTCCCACCTAAACTGCTCCGAAACTTCGACCACCCCCACCGATTCTATCTACCTACGATCGAGGGAAAAAAAAAGTTAGAAGCTCCGTGCAAGAGCAGATATACGTAGGAAACATATAATACATGTATATATACACATGTGTATGTACATATAGGAAGCGGACGGTGAAAAAAACGGCCCGCCTCGTGCATATACGCGCGACGAATCGATAAAACGCGTACGCAGAGCACGCCCGAGCTTTGATCGCTTGACGCTGGGACGTGTCCCGGATCGCTAGTGTGGCAGAAGGGGTCTACGCGCGAAATTTGTCCCGGAGCGGCGCGTTCGATGCTCGAGGCGAGGACGAAAAACTTTGCCTTTCGGTTTCTGGTGTTTGCTTGATTGCACGTTTCGCGAGGGTCTGATGAGGGATTAGGGACTCGCGAGGGGGGAATTTTTTCAGAGGAGTCTTTCTTTTTTTTTTTTTATGCGGAGGATGAGTGCGAAATTTCGCGCGAATGACTTGGGATTACGCACTTGGAAGTTTATTAAGCCTTGGCTTCTTTTATGGAAGGTCTGATGAAAAAGTTTCTACGTTTTTACGGAGGTGTGAATTGTCTTGAGATGACAATTTTTTTTTAATTTTCGTATGTGGGTTGAATATTAGCTTTAGTTAGTTGCTGAATCTATAGATAACTGAGCCTTTACTTTTTTGTGAATGGCTAGATGGGTAGAAATATTTTGCAAAATTAATATGTTGCATATTGTCAGGTATAATTATTTAAAAATATAGCAAAGGAATTTTTTTCTTATTAATTCGTGAAAGAAATCTTAATGGTCAGAAGAAAATATTACTAATTTATGTAATTGAAAATTCAATGTGAAATTCAATTTTAAAATAATTTAAAGTACAAAATGAAAAAAATTGTGTTTCAGCTCAGTTTCATGGTTCATTATACTGCAAAGTCTGCGAGGCTTTTTCTCTTTCTATTTCTTTTATAAACTGAACGTTTCATGTAAATTACAGAATTATATACGTACAGAAGTAAATTATTTTAAATAATTTAATTATATTTTGTGATCGAAAGACTTGAACAATTGGATTTAAATGATATAAGTAAATTCAATTAAAAATTCAACGAAATAAAAAATGTAAAACAGAGTAGAGAAGTTACGAGGCAGCAGGAGAGAACGTAGGCATTGTGAAGGAAATCAGAGATGCAGAGCATGTACGATGCAGAAAAGTAGATAAAACATATGTGCATACATCATAAGGAAATATTAGAGACGAAGTAGGAAATAAAACGTCTTTGTTGCATTTATTTTGCGGACTTCTATGATAAAAATCATAATTTTTTTAGGAATATAAATATAAATAAAATAAGTTGACTGTGGATTTACTGTATCTTGCCATAATTATCAGCATTATTTAGTAATAACGGTGCCGAATCTTTCGTTGAACTACACATGCATTCGATGAAAATAATTAATTCAATAAATTTTTTAATTGTACTCAATGGCGGGTGTAGACATGCACATTTCAGGCGCAACAGATAATTCAACTGGGTTAAACAACTTTTGTTATCGTACGAAAACTTTCCCACTATTTTATTTAAAATTAAAAGGATTTTTTAATTATTTATTTAAGAATTTTTTACTGCCATTACAATTAAAAATACCTATACAAATAATATTATTTCGTTAATTATTTAGTTTTCAAAATATATTCAAATGAAATTATTAATTGGCTAATTATAGTCAGTCAACTTCCGGCAGAGAAGCAGCTAACAAACTCCTTATAATGAAGTGACCTTTTGTTCTAATTTTGATTCTGCCATTGATAGAATCAAAAGATATTGAAATGTTATACTTTTCCACAATAAACAGCATATCAATTCATTCATTCCAGCAAATTTTTCGTAGAAAAATATTCTTTTCCTTTCAAGAAATGTTCTAATTAAGTAATAATTATATAATTATTTCAATAACATTAAAAAAAAAATGAATGAGTAACTACATCTTAAATCCATTGTTTTTACGTGGCATGGAGAAAGTCGATGAATCCACTCAAAATTCGGTGCATTCAGCAACGAACGCACTGCGAAACGAAAAACAGCTACTATCCGTAAAAGCACTCGTATTGCGTAGATAAACTCAATCGGTCGAATCGCTTCGTACAGTACCAGTGCGGTCTCTTTCCCTCGGTTTTACGCCCATTTCATCGAGTCCCTCATTTTCCATTTTCACTTGTTCTGTGGCCTCCGGCGCTCCACGCGATCAGTGATTTTGTTCCAATTTTTTTTCATTAATGAATGCATATATTTTAAATTTTGATCGAATAAGTAAATAAAGATTTACTGAGGAAAAAGCAAAAGACGAAGGCGAAAAATGAAATAAAAAGAGAAGCCTGTATTTTTATTATGCGGAAAGGAGGAGGTGTCACTATACTTTTTTTATTCTAAAATTGAATTTGACTTTCAAATGATAAAGTTTTATTATACGATGAACATAATTTACAAGGCTATAATTAAATTGGCGAGTTTCCACGAATTTGTTTACATTTCTCATTTCGCAATTTGAAAGGACAGTTATACATCGACTTGTTGCTATTGTTTCTTTACGGACTCTGATTGCTTTGTGTTTCTTAATATTTGACTTTGTTTCTCGTTCAAAAGATGGTTAAAGCTGTCTGCTTTCTATACTGATAACACAATAGATGAAAAACAAATATTGCATACAAATTTTCGAACGTAAAAATTATTGCACGTGTTTTCGAAGGATTAAGCAATTTTGACAACTTTCAGTAGTATTGTTCCGTTTTAGTCAGACGCATTCGTAAAAATAAATTTAATCTGAGAAATCGCAAACTTTATTTAGGCGAACTTTATTTGTTAATTGATGCAGATATTAAAACTAAGATTAAACAAGCTTTGTAATTTTTCCAAAAAAAGCTCTATAATTTTAATGGAGAAAATGCCATCAGTGTACTTAATGTAAGTACGTATGTTATGTTATTCCTCAGTAACTACTTTTTTTTTGCTGAGATCTCGGGGTTCTCCCAAGTAGAGGGACAAAATTGCATTCCCCTAAGCGAGCGTAAATGGAAAAGGAGAATTCATTGGAATGTCCTCGTCGAAACAAGCAGCATCTTGGATTCCAGCCTCAGCCTTCAATACCATTTATCGAATCCTTACTTTTAGCTCGCCCTCCTTCCGCAAACGATGCATTATCTCCCCGACTGGACCTTCTCTTTTAATCTTCAGGATCCTCGGTTTCTCGCATTCGCGTCCTCGATTTCCATCCTTCACGACGGTATCGGCATCCCCTGTAATCCTAACACTCCCCGCGATTCATGCACCCTCGCCTCTTGGCGAAATTGTCATTTTGGATCTTACTGCGTGGAAAAATCAGGCCACATTTTGGTTGGCTCGAACTGAAAGTTCAGCCAGCTCATGTCCAAAAATATTTATTTCACTGAAATTTTAATTGAAATTTTACTGAACTTTACTTTTGATTCATTGTAAACACTATATTTTTTAAATTCTTTTACGCTTTAGGTGGTAACTTTTTAACTAATTTTTTCACATCCTTTTTCAGTTGAATAAAAAAGTTAAATAGTCGAAAGGTATTTTTATTGTATTAATCTAATATAGTTATAAATTTCTGTGATATTTTTCCAGTCTTTCTAAAATTTCTTTCTTTTTAATAAGAAGAAGTAGAAATAAAGATTTTCTAGCTGGATTTTCGAGTGGATACTCGCTAAACTAATCACAATCATTTTTTTGCAAGAAATATCAAATAACTTATAAAAATTCGTGAGTTGCACGTGGATCGCAACTATTTTTTCTCGAATCTTGTTGTGAATTCCACGTAGATATATTTACGTAAAAATCTGTCAGGACGTTTTCAACTGGGTTAGTATACACCGAGAGATTTTTTGGTCAATTATACCATGCGTTCAGTAAATTAATCACAGACTGATAAATTTGAGTAACTTTACTAAATTGTTTAGTAACTTTTAGTACAGAATATTAAGCAAAATTTAATGAACCAGTGTATAATTACTCTCTAAATTCAATTCAGTGAAATCCCACTGAACTTCAAAGAAGTGACATACTTTTGACTGAAAAACAGTGAAATTTGACTGTTTTTGAGTCAAAAGTATGTCATCGTTTTTAAATTCAGTGGAATTTCACTGGATTAAATTTAGGGGGTAGTGCACCGGACGAAACAAACAAACAAATAAATAAACAAAAATATTCCTAATTTTTTTTTTCCAGTGCACATTACAATTGAATAGTCTACAGACCCCCGGTGTGCCTCTTCCCCTTGGAGGCTGGCGAGAGGCATCGCTCCTCTCCTGCCGGGCTGGCGGCGGGGGCGGGTGCTGCGCGCGTGTCCTCCGCGTATAGTATCGATTTGCCGCGCGGCGATTCATTCACGGCGTCGCTCTCCTTCCTGGCGGCGTCTCCCTCGCCTCGTCCCCGTCGGCGGCGCGGCCTCGTTCCCGCCGCGGGGGGAGCGGGCGCAGGCGCGCGGGTATTGACCGCCCGCGCCGCGGCGAGAGAGACGCGCCCGCCGGGGCTCGCCGGCATAGAGGGAGGCAGCGACGCGACCCCCACACACACGTGCGCGCCACAGTCGCCAACTCCTCGCGAGCCGCCGCCACGGCCTTATACCTGGGGGCCGACAGTACCGCGCGATCCCTCCGCCCGCATACCCACGCCTCCCCCCCGCGAGTCACAGTAGCGCACACAGGGTCCCCCCGCCGATCGAGTACAGCAGCAGACCTGCTCGACCGGCTGCGTGGCGAGCGAGAGAAATTCAAGAAGAGTCGCGCGTGTGATTTGGTAGATATTATAAGGAGAAGTGCGCGAGACCTGACCAGCCGCAGCTCCAGGAGGAGAGGCCGGAGAGAAGCGAGAGGTACGTTTCGGAGCTCTGCGGGGCAGGCGGAATCCGCCCGCGGGGTGATGACCCCCTCCGGTTCGCCGGTCGCTGAAGCTTCCTCGGCTTCTTTTTTAAATCCTGGAGGAGTGCGTTTCGTTGGCTAATATTGTCTTATTATTGTTAAACTTATGTATTAAAATTTTTTTTAGTGTAAAAACGTGATTCAATATAGATTTGTTGTTTGATGACGAGTGAAGTAAAAGAATATCTTCCACTTGATGGAAATGAGTGAGAAGAGCACTATATTATATATTCAATAATTTTCGAAAAATATTTGTAAAATTTAATTCACTTTTTTTCAATGAAGCCTTCTGTTACTTCATTTTTTATGGATTAATTACGTACTGTTGACAATTATCAGTATTAGATATATATATATATATATAAATAATATAAATAAGTAAATTTGCAAAGTAAATGTAAAGAGTTTAAAAGAACCAAATGAATAGATTATTATCATTTATTTTTTTTTTAATAAAACTCAAAATAAACGAGATTTGGATGAGAATCGCTAACGGAAAGAAAAGAAAGAAGAAAACAAGGGGCGCTGCGTTAAATTTTTAAGCCAGCTTTACGTACACCCTTAGTCATCTTTAGACGGTGGGAAATATTAATGGGAGAAATGCCGCCTCTAAGTACACGAGGTAATTTTGCAACTTTAATGAGCGCCGCCCGAGCGGAGGACAAGTTGATGAATGGTAATGTTGAAGAAATCCATCCGAGTTCGTTGCACCGCTGGGGAAGGGGGGAGGCTGAATTTGAGCGGATTATTCGAAGCCGACGACGACTTCTCGGAGAAAAATCGTTACGTGCGAAGCGGCTGCCAGGGTAGATGCACCGGTTGTAGCCATCTTAGTGCCATTTGAGGTCATGCCCCTTTGGATGTTCAGTGGCATTCCGCGAGTGTTTAGCATTGCTTCCAACACACTCGTTCGAATTCATGTGTTCATTCGTTCTGAAATTAATGTGGATAAGTTAGAATTTGATTTTTAAATACGATACGATATCAAATTATCGTGGAAAATTTGAAATTTTTTTTTGTAGCGCTTAAATTCTGTAGGAGATACCAAGTTATCGTGGAAAAAAGAGAAGTTTTTCAGGTGAAACAGTATCTTTAAACAAAAAAAAAAAAAACAAAGATTTAAGTAACGTGTAAAAGCAAGTGATTGTCGTGGAAAATCCTGGTGTTATGCTAATTTGAGTATTTAGTTAAGGGAATTAATTTCGCACGGCCTTTAATTCAGGAGATTTTCGTGCTCACTGGGAGATAGTATCCGGCACTTCCTCCTCTACATTTTGTAGTCTCTTTCCTGCCATCGCGTGCATTACACCGAAAAAATATATAAGTCGGTGCTTTTTCAGAGAAGCTCAAAATAGCAAATAAACTCCCGCATTTTATGTTAATCCAAGTAAATTTCTGGATTTAATTTTTTTTTTTAAACCATTACATCTTTTTTAAAAAAAAAAAAAATATGCACAAAATATAAAGACTATTTTTTCCCTCTCTATAGTAATAAAATAAGAACAAGGCAGGGGTAAACGTTCCGATTTGCCTTCGAATCTTAGCACCGATTCACGCGGAAAAAGGCACTTTGCAAAATCGAAAAAAAATTTCCTGCAAGGAGGAAGGAACACATTAATATTACTCGAAGGGATCTCAAGTGGCTTTTAAAGTGCGCCATAAAAAGAAGGATGTTAAATGGTGGCCATTTTAAAGTCACCGTGATCGATATAGACCGTCTCCCAGAAAAAAAAAGAAAATATGGGCCAACTCAGAAACTAACGGAAAAAAGCATTTAATCAAACAAGTCTCACGGGACATAAATCCAAATTGAATTAAAGAAAGAGAGAGCAAAGCAGATACGCGTGTAGCGCCGCTGTGCGTGAAAATCCTGCTGATCACGTCTAACGGAGTCGAAAAAAATGATCCGATCACCGTAAATCCATGGCGCAGCAGATCAGCAACGATGCTGGGCGCACGCGACCGGCGCGCGACTCTTTGGATTTTCGCCGGAAGGGAGAGGGGGCCAGAAATGGGTCGATTGATAAAGCCTCCACTGTTGGTCATCGATTACGCTGATGGTACACACGCAAGCCTACACACACACACACACACACGTACAAACTTATATACACAAAAATACATACAAACGTACACAAAAATACACATATAAACAGATATACATGCATATACGAACATATACTCACGCAAACACACGCACATACATCTCACAGGCGATGCGTTTTTTTTAGTATCGGGAGCAGGATACATTTCCTCTCGCGTGACGTTGGGTTTCGGAAAGCTTTATCGGGGATTTGGAGGGAGGGGAGCTTTATTTTTTTCGGTTTTTGAATGCTAATTACCGTCGGGCTACTTGGTTGACGGCGTAACTCGTTTATTTTTATGAGGGTTTTTGCGATGGTCGGGGAGTAATCTAAGGATGGAAACTGGTTCACAATACCGCTCCAATGGTATGAGCCAATGTTTTTGCAGAACGAGAAATAAGTCGAGAAGATTATATAAAATTTTAAGAGTTTATTTGAAAAATTTTGTTTTGTATTATATTTTTCAGTTGATTTCATGAAGAATTCGATACAAGAACAAAAATTGCAAAGTTTAGGCAGTGCGTTATAATATTTACGAAATAATTAACACTTAATAAATAATAATGATTGCAAGAATTTTGAACATTTTGTAAGAATTCGACGCGCAATGTAAAATTACCGATACTAATTATTATATTTAAAATTATTTGAACATTCGTAAATAAATTAATGTTTTTAAAATAGCAAAACAAATGTAATGTAAATTGCTGAGGAGCAAAGAACGTCAATGGTTTTATACAAAATGAGAAACATATAATCTAAAGTTTGAATTACATTTTCAACATTTTCGATTTCAAACTTTTTATTAAGTTCTGATAAACATGTGAACGTTAACGTAGAAAATTTTAATAAATCTCGTTTCGGTCCCGTTGTAACTTTTTAATTAAGTGTTTTTGGTTAAACATTTTGTATTAGTTCAGCGTTACGCCTCTAAAAAGTTTAAATGGCGAAAGTTTAAATAAAATTAAGCAGTAATCATTATATCCGTTAAAAGTTATAAGGATATAAAGAGATGATGCTTCGTCGAACTTTTAAAAAACGTACTCGATAGTTGGGCAAAGTTTCGTAGGTCCTCTGCCTCGCGTCAATTTTCGCAAACTTTGTCCCTAATAATGTCTTTTAGCCGGATAACGACAGTGTCCCAAATTGTTCAAAGATGCCATCCCATCTACAATATCGTTTAGGTACATCTCGGTGTCAGAGTTTGGCGTTTTCTTGAGAAAGTCAAACATTTCCAGTACATTCGCGACGCTTTTTCCTTTTAGTTGGAGGGCGATGGCTTTGCAGATCAAGCGCATCATCGGTTTGATGTCCAGAAAATTAGCCGCTGCTGCCAACGAGAACAACGTCTCTCTGTCAAATTGCTGAAAAAAAAAAAAAAATATTTGCGTTAAACTCTTCTATGTGAGAATCAGATAGGCAACCCTCGCACAGATACATTCGAGATAAGATGCGCGGAAGTATTGTAAAAGCTTAACTATACATTACATAGAAAGGTATAAATTTGAACTTCTAAAGCAGAATAAAAATTCACAAGGATTTATGAACTGTTATGTCGGGCACAAAGGATTATTAATCACGAATGTGAAGCATACAGTATCCAGAGAGTAAAATTAATTTATCTACTTACTTCTAAAAACTCTCTATCCCAAACTGGAAGATCCTCGAATTTGCTTATTCGATCTAGAGCCTCGTCAATGGGAGGTGTGTCCTGGTGGTAGGTGCACCAAGCGATGACTTTTTCCAACTGGAATTTATTTATGTGCTCCAGGAGAATCGGCCTCTGGTCATCCTCGTGATTGGGTTCCATTCCAAGAATATTGATCATCTCGTTCAGCACATTGGAAAACTTTAGAATTTCGTACTTCACCGTGAAGCAGACGTTGTCGCTGCTTTGCAGAGTAATGGTGCTCATTTCTGAAAGAATAAAAAGAAGTTCGATTAGCTTCACACTTTTATTTATTCATAATTAAATAGAGTAATTTTTTTCACTTAATTAATCGACCATTCGATCATCTATATTTTAAAATAAAAACAAAATGATTTTGTTTTAATTTAAAATTACTAATGCTTCGAATTTCCATCGCTACGAAATAAAATATTCTACAATGAAGTACGACACGAGACGTCATACAAAATTTTCATATCACAGAGCGTCGTGTTTCCTGTATTCGTAAACCGTAAATCTCTTGAAAATTCGGTCCTCAGTAAACAAGTTTTCCCCAGAAGATAAAGCAAGCGTAAACACTTTTTTAAAACACTTAGTGTCTCTTTACATTTGCATTGACTTTTTTTAAAGAAAATTGCAGAAGATTCAGAATACTTACTTTGAAAGAACTTAACGTCAAAACCTGTGATAAATGAGTAAAACACTTTTATATCAGCGAATGCACCTCCTCGAAGGGTCGCCTCAAAGACACTAACTGCAGAGCTCGAAATTGGACTGCACCCGACTGCACACTTGAAATTCAAAAATCAATCTGACGGTGTGCTTGATCTCCTTTAACAGCATTAGCATGATCATCTCTCAATGCTTGGCAGCTGTCGCTTCGGTCGCATAGGGTAGAAGTGGAGGGGGGTACTTCTGCATCCTCGTCATTTGACCCTCTGTAGGGAGGTCCCGTCAACTGAGAGGCGGGGATTTAAACAGCGGATTAATGGAAAAGAGTAGATCACGAAGGATTTGAGTTTCTACCTGTTCTAAATACCCAGATAAGATTGCACAATTATTTAGGAATTAGAGCGTAAGTAAGTCTGGAAAGTGTGGTTAATGACTTTTAAATGATCCTCAATTTATGAATTCTTTGAAAAAGTTTAATCAATAAAGTAATTACGCTATTTCTTCTGAAAACACAAAGGGACGCTGGAAAAATTTCATTTACAAGTTTAATTTATTGCATCCTATATAAAAATACCCGTATGGAGTTTTAAACATGGTCTTAATCACTTACACATACTCCAAGCTATAATACACTGAAAAAAATTTAGTAATTTTAGGTAAATATTTACTTCAATAGTACTTATTAAATATTTTTTTGAATCAACTAAACATTTCTTTAAAACTAAATGAATTTATTTGTTTCTAAATAAATTTTGTAGTTTAAAAAAAAAAATAACTACTTGATTCAAAGAAATATTTAACAAGCACTATTGAAGTAAATATTTATTTAAAATTACCAAATTTTTCTCTCAGTGTAGAGAGGTAAAGAATTACAACAAAATTCCTCGAGCCTTACTCGTAGTCTTTCGGGTTTCTTCACGACCAAAGACTTCACGAAGACACTCCATCGGCTTTTTTAATCGACCTCGAAATAAAGATAAAAATCGATCGCCCGTAATGCTCCAAAAAACGTACTCATTTTAATCTTTCCTCTCACAAGAAGAAGCGTAAATAAACGCGTCGCTTATATCAAAATTCCCCTGGTTAATTTCAATTAAGCCAGGCCATTTGACATTCCGGTCGAGGCGGCGCGTCGTGGTAGCGAGCCAAGAGGAGGTAATTGAAAAAAAAAAAAAAAAAATAGAGGGGAAAGATTCCCGATTTAAAAGAAACCGACGGGACGAGCCAAAAGGGGGTGCAATCGAAATCTCCAGGGAGGAGGGTCTTCGCTGCAGCGCGAATTTCACGTGACTGCGCCGCGTCCCCCGCAGCTGACTCCGCCTACGGGTAGAGTAACGGACACGAGGCTGTGGCTCGTTACGGGGAAAAAAAGCTTTTCCTCCCTTTTTTTTTCTCGATTTTCGCGAGAAAAAGAGGAGCGGAGCACGAGACGCGTGCGATCGGGCCGAGGGTCGAATTCCGCTTTTATAAATAGCCCGCCCTTCTTGTGTGGGGGCTGCTTCCTTTTTATAAGGTCACTGCTGGCGTCTAAATATACGCGGCTATATCGATTTTTTTTTTTAATGGGAAGACTGTGCTCCGCGTTGCTTCACCCAAGCGGCCAATAAATGCGCGATCGGAGCGTTTCTTGTCGGAAGTAATTATATGCCGATCGGAAAGACGGCGAGCTCACTCGCCTTCGACGGGTTAAGGAGCGGCTGAGACTTTTTCAGCCGGAATAAGGTCATGCGGGTAATAAGGGAGATAAATCAAAACCTATTTCCACCTACGCGGCCGACCTTGCCGTTTTATCAACGAGGAAAATGAAAATTATTTTCTTTTTATATGTATCTACATATAGCACAAGGAGTAATCGCATATTTACTTACTTATTTATTAATTCAATGGACAGTCCTTGTGTACAATTCTTATACAATTAAATTAAGCAATAAAGATTAAAGCTAATAGTAAAGATAAAAATAGTTATTATTCGATTCTTATACACGGAGAGAAATGTATATATAAACATTCCAATAATTTTGAATAAAAATTACTATACTGTTTAGTAACGTGAGG